>SNQJ01S0055089.1:72531-112568 GCA_010110895.2 Picea sitchensis | reverse complement strand
CAGATTTACGTGGTTCACCCAGTGTGGGCTACGTCCACCAGAGAAATTTCCAGTTCCTTCCTTTATTATTATCCAGCAAATGAAGGGATACAACCTACAACAAAACTCGCTATAACTTCCTCTTCTTTCTCTAACAGTCTCCTCTCTCAGAATACAATATTCACCATCAATCATAGACACAATACATTTCCCTCATAAAAGAGGGTTGCCTTCTAGGGCAAAAAACCCTAACATAATCTCTATCGTTAGATCTACGACCTTATAATGAACGGTTCAGATTTACAATGAAATTACAATATACTTTTACAAGGCAATTTTTTTCTTTAGGGGCTTTGCCCCCAAACCCCCCAGCCGGGGGGATAGGCCCCCCGGACCCCACAGAGGGGGTACCCCCCCTCTGCACTCCCCCGCGTGGAAGAGTGTACATACTTATGGGGTGTAAATACTTCATGGGGTATAAACACGGTGTAAAGAAAGGACCTCTGAATCAGGAAGATAATCAGGCTCCACAACCAACAACACCCACATGGATCCCTACCACTCATTCCATCTGATGTGGCATTGATGTGGTACTAATATGACACTTGTCATTTGTATTTATAATCAAAGGTTCCAAATTCACGAAACCCTTCTTCATCATCGAGTTCTATTCCCCATGAAATGCCATTCACCTAACTTCCTTATTCTGACGACGATCACCCTTATCTAATCTACTCCAGATCCAATGGCTCTTGGGACTTAACCTCCAATGAATCTGAACAATATCAAGGCCTCCAACTTGCATGAAAGATAAAGCTGATTATTTTAACCTCTCTTTCATGATACAAGTGGGTCCCACTAGAATCCATGGTTTATATTTCATCTCACCCATCCATTGATCAATATCTGTTGTTCAACCCCAAACCTCATCATTGTCGATACTTTCCTTTATCCATGCTTCTTGAACATGCTCGACAATCTCCAACGAATGGTCAAAATTGGGCATTCTATAGATCCCACGGTCTAGATTACCATTGATTCCATAAGGGTTTTTAGGCCCTCTAGGACCACTCCTGTCTCACCAAGCATTCCACTGGAAACATGCATTACCCCTACAGTTATTCTGGCTTCCACACTAGCTCACCATGTCATCATAACGTTGTCACCTCTTTTATTTCTTAACAGGAATTGTGGGCCCTTGACCAAGTTTTGAGAGAACCTTGGTCGTGCTTGACCATTTTTGGGACTTCGACATGCTGGTCAAATATGGAGCACCTAGGTGAAGCAAAGATAAGGGGATCTCACCCATTTTGTGGTTTTTGGGGGATTTTAGGGTTTATGTAATAGGTATGGGATGTCGGCTTATGGGTTCACCCATGTTTAGGCCCCTTTTGTAATGTATAAACAAGTAGATAAGACTTAGAGCAAAGGCAGTAGAAGGTGTACCTCAGTGCATGAGTAGTTGGCTTAGTGCATGAATGTATTAAGGCTTGCAGAGATAAGTACAAGTGTTTTGTAAGTGTTTTGTGCACAGACTGTCTAAGGCTTTGTGATTTGACCTAATTTGGGGAAGGATGATCTATTGAGGTGCGCACAGATCTCCTGTCTTGTGCACAGTTGGCTCTGTAGCTGGGTGCCTGTAAGGAGATTGAAAGAGACTAATAAAGAAGAGAAGAGTTAGTGGAAGTAGCCCCACATTGGGGTGAACCACATATATCCTGTGTTATTATGCTTTGTGCTGTGTTATTCATGGTGTTTATGTATTTATGTGCTTAACCTTAATGTCTGATAGATAAAATTCATTGATGCTTAGTGATTTATATATGAATGAATGTTAGAGCTTCTCTAATGCTATGTGTTAAATGATTAGATGTGCTTAAATCTTGGTTACTATTGTGCTGATTTGTAATAAGGGTTAGAAATTGATGAATGTTATTGGCTAAGTGCTCTATTGAAGTATGTAATCACAAATCTATGTCCCAGCTAGGTTGTAGACACTTGAGTCCTGCAACCCTCCCTGCCTCTACCTTGGGTGAGACTTCATCTGCTTCACTAGTGTTGTCGAAAGGGCCGATAGTTAGGGTTTTTTGGGTGTGATGTTGAATCATTGAACCCTGGGTCCACCTCTGTGCCAACAAATGGTTCCATTGTTGGGACTTGAAACTGTGATTGTTGGGAACTGAAGAAAAATAAAAAGCTCTGTGCATAGATCTTTTGTTGTAGTGCACAGTATTCTACCTGACTTGTGAAGCTTTGTGCTAAAAGAGAAGCTCAATCTGAAGAAAAGAGGTAAGATCTTAAATCTTTGTGCTCTGGTAAAGGTAAGATAAGTGGAAAGTTTTTCTTCGAAAGTATGAATTTTGGTATGTTTGATAGATTTTGTCCTAGTCTGAAAACTAAAGAACAACTAGAAGAAAGAATATTTGATATGAATAAATTTGATAGAGATAGTGAAAGATATGTTATTCCTACGCATAGAAAGAATTTTTGGACTAACAAGTGGATACAGGACCATAGAAAGAATTTTTTGCAGGTCGATCACTATGATCCTAGTGCACAGTACACGAAAGGTTGGGGGTCATTTAAAATAAAGAGAGGATTGACACTATGTTATAGCTGTAGAAGACCAAGAAATCTTGCTAAGGAATGCCCTAATGTAGGTCCTACTTGTATTTTTTGTAAATCCATTGATCATGAGGTTTTGGATTGACCTAGAATGATTGGTAAAGTTGAAAAGATGAACATGAGACAAGAAAACAATGAAGAAGGTCAAGAAACTAGGGATATGTTAGAAAACTAGAACAAATCAGAATCTATGTTGTTATAGCTAAAAGAAACCCTGAACGATCACAAAAACATTAGTCTACCAGAGATATTAAAAGAAAACTAGTGCATAAAAACAAGAATAAGAGACTTCGACATAGACTGTGTATTAGATGAGGAAACACATGTGAATCTTATGCCAGAAAGTACTTGGGAAATTATGGGAAAGCCAGCTATGATTCCTTCATTGGGAAGGATAGGATTGTTTAAAGGAAAGGTGATAACCCTGTGTGGAAGACTTACTAACGTACCTACAATAGCTCATGGAACATCGACCAAAGAAGAATTTGAATTCATTAATTTTTTGAGAACAACACCCCTTTTTCACTTTTGTTAGGAAACACCTGGATTGAGAAAGATCAGATTCAAAGAAAAGAAGAAGAGGCAGCCACATAACATAAAAAGAAAGAATTAAGGGACTTCATGGCTAGGAGAATGTCATGCTTAATAGAAGAACAAGAGGAAAATTTGAAGCAACTGAGAGCTAGAGACTTAGCTGTCGAATTTGCAAGAATGCAGGAAGGCTTGAAAACCCTATCCATGCAGGAGAGAAGAGAACCTACCCCAGAAGTAGCAAGCGAAGAGGTATTACATTCAAACCCTTTGGAAGACCCTCAGCAGTTTGAAGTTACTACGCTAAGAGAAAATAAGAATAAGAATGGAAAGAGGAATCCAGAGACTCAGATCACAGGAAAGAAGGTAAGAAAGCTCAGTAAGAACAAGGAAAAGTTAGAAAAACTTTAGGAAGTTCCAGAGAAGACTTCGTAGAAGGCAGGCTTGCAACACTTGAACCTCGTCGGTTTAGCAGAACTATGCAGAAAGGCACTTCGCCATGACAAAGCTATATGACCGTTGGAGGCGTCCCAACCGTTAGAACAACGCTTCAGAATGGATAGAAATAAAGTTATTTCTGGAAAGACCGCCATTGGACCATTAGGACCGTGCCACAACGGATGGAATCGTATTGATTGAGGCATTCTTGCCTGTTGGAGGAATCTATTACGACATTTCTTATTTAATCCATCAAACGCCTCTCCAGGGCCACTTTTGCAAACTAAGAGATTCGAGCTAATAGAGAAGTGATCACAGACTACCTTGTGTTGTCTAGGCCTCACCATTGACTTGAACACATTGAGTATCTGTTTGCCTACCTGAGTTCTTTGACTACGAGTGTGCATGTCGGGTGACCTTAGTGCAGTAGAGAATTTGGTAGAAGAAATCTTGATCGAACTTATGGATGAGAAGGTCATGTCTGCAGGAATACAAGCCTCATCGATGGGAGAAGTGAAATCATCCCCCTCGACTGCACGTCGATCTTGTCGAGCAACGACTGAGAAAATAAGAAAGCACTGCGATGATTTGGAGAATGCAAAGAACATCCCGTCGGTCTTGCCTGACTACATCCTGCCTTTGGATGGCATGGTTAGTCATGACAGCGTCCCGCATGACTTTGAGTACACGCTCATCACGGTGTACTTACCGAAGGGGATATGTGAAGTTGGACCGCAGTTAGGACTGATCCCAGCTCTAAAGATAAGTGACTTCAACCTCGGCCATAGAAAGAATTACGCAATGCTCACACCGCATTGCTACCTGACAAATATGATTGGGAAGAAGCCCAAGATAGTTCCCTAGTTGTGGATCAAGGAGATTGCAAGATCGATGATCTTGAATGTCATGAAGATCCCTCACTTTGGAAAAAATTAGGAGGTTAATGCATGCGTTAAACTCCTCCTGTTGTTCTACCATGGTAGGTATATTTGGTTGGATAGGTGCATCAATGTGGATCTGATGCTGATCCACTTGATCAATGGACTAAGCATGCAGGGACCAGACCCTCAGAAATTCTAACCAGGGAAGACGTCAGATCTCTCCTTGGTGCAGTGCATCAAGGAGGCATATAGCGATGTGGAGAAAGGGAAGAAAGGCTACAAGGTAGCCTCCATCCAGGATAGCACAGTGCACCTAGCTTTTCAGCTGATAGCGAGCAAGCTTGTCAAAAATAACCACCCTATGCAAGTAACAGGATTCGTAGTCGACCTTGTAGGGAAGTGCATCGAAGGGATGCAGATTAAATGGGCGAGCTATCTCATAAATGAGCTGAAGAAGGACTATTGCAAAGTGAAGGACCAATGCTACAAGTTCCACTTTAGTTGGTTGTTGATCTTAATATCATTTGTCCCTTGGGAGATGTCAGAGGGAGCGAAATTCCCTAAAGTTGAGCCATCAGAACCATTGGCCATGAGGTTCACCACATTATGGTATACAAGAGATATGGTGAAGCAATGGCAATCAAATGCAGTGTTCCACACTTATTACTTATAGCTCAAGTGTGCCATTGAATCATTCCCCCAAATGACCCCGAACACCTTTCATACTTACAGGACGCTAGCAAAGTTCCATGCAGATTGATAGTTCATTTACATCACTGCGTGGAGGGATGAAAGAAAAGAGGAGTTGCTGTCCTATTACAAATTGACTGATGAAGACATGGAGGAAATAACCAAGGAATGGCCTGTCGAATTGCTTGTACCAGTCGAGAAGACAGATCTTTCTAACCTTGAAATCATCGAAATCCCTTTGGTCACTCGAACCGAGTATGATGGAGCAAGCAACACAAAGAGAAAGAAGAAAAAGGAGGAAGTGAAGGACATAGACAGTGTAGAAAAGAACATCACATTAGAGGAAACTGCATCTAACTCACCTATAGAAGGAGGAGGCGACAAAGTAACCCAAGAGGATGAAGGGGAAGAAGACAAACAAGAAGAGGGAAAAGAAACACCGCCAAAGGATCCCCTTACAGAGGCTAAGACGTACAAGAAAATGAAGGGTTCTTTGTAGAAACCCTTAGCACGGAAGAAGTCCCGAGCCAATAAGCCTCAGTCACAGAATGTACTCACCATAGATGATGTTGATCTCGTCATTGGAGCTGTAGAAGATGCTTCGGAGGAAATATTGAACTGACATGAAGCCAAACAAGAAACACTATATGACAGGATTGAGAAAGAACTGAAAGACATATAGCAAGCTATTTAGTCGAGCCGTACAGTGTCCACTACGCCATCTTCAACAGAGAATGTAGAATTGGGGTTGAGCCCACCCAACTATGTAAATTAGCAGATGCCACAGAGACTCAACTTCGTCGAGTCCAGGAGGAAAAGGAGTAGGCCACAAAGGCCTTGAGGAAAGAAAAAGGAGGAGGCCTTAGAGCAACTTCAGGTTGCACAACAAGAGATATATGACCTTCAAGATAAGTTTGAAGAAGACAAGAAGAAAATCTAGAAGGAGAATGAACAACTGCTTGCAGAGTAGACTGTGGTGAGAGAGGCAACAACTAGAGCACTTCGCTCTATTTAGGTATTGGTATAGATGGAAGAAGAGACAACTGAGAGCCAAGTGGGAAATCTTGTTAAGGATATTCAATAGCTCCAAGCAAGAGTAGCAGAGATAGAACTTCAAGTAGTGTCGAGCACTCCGCAAGAAGTACAAGATTGAAGGGAAGAAAATATCAGGAGTGCAGTAGAAAGAATTAGGCCATTGGACTCAAAATGAAAGAAACTCAGTGATCGAAGTGCGCAGACCTATGAGATACTTGCATAAGACCTGAAGCTGAGGATATTAGAGGAACAACTCCAGGAGGAAAAGCAACAGGCGTCAATTCTGAAAGCATAGCCGAAGCAGTTTACAGTTGTGGATAAGATGAAAAGGTCGGAGGAGCAGTGTGTTGTTCAACAACAGGTCACTGCCATCTAGAGCTGAGTTATGGAGGTGACACAGAGACTCCAGCCAGTGAAGGATGAAGCTTGCAAATTTTTTGAAGAGATCAAGGGATAAGGCACACAATTGGAATAGGTGGTCACAACAGTAAAACAACGTCTGGAAGGGCATGCCACCAAGCAAGTACTTCAAGAGTTCATTGAGCAGGAGGCTCTAACGAAGCAACAAGTCGAGGCAGATTGAGCTAAGCTCGAGGCCTTCAAAGTAGTGTTGCCTAGATCAGAGTGACTTGGGACAAGTCACATGTGAGTATTGGGGGCCTGTTGTCCCTATACCAAGTTTTGAGAGAACCTTGGTCGTGCTTGACCATTTTTGGGACTTCAATAGGCTAGTTAAAGATGGAGCATCCAGACGAAGCGATGATCTCAGGATCTCACCCATTTTGTGGGATTTTTGGAATTTTAGGGTTTATGTAATGGGTATGGGATGTCATCCCATGGGTTCACCCATGGTTAGGCCCCTTTTGTAATGTATAAATAAGTAGATATGTCTTAGAGCAAAGGCAGTCCAAGGTGTGGCTTAGTGCATGAATGTATTAAGGCTTGCAGAGCTAAGTGCAAGCGTTTTGTAAGTGTTTTGTGCACAAACTATGTAACGCTTTGTGCTTTGACCTAATTTGGGGAAGGAGGATATGGCGAGGTGCACATAGATCTCCTGTCCTGTGCGGAGTTGGCTTTGTAGCTGGGTTCTTGTAAGAAGATTGAAAGAGACTCATAAAAAAGAGAAGATTTGGTGGACGTAGCCCCACACCAGGGAGAACCGCGTATATCTTCTGTTATTGTGCTTTGTGCAGTATTATTCATGGTGTTTATGTATTTATATTCTTAATATTGATGCCTGATAGATTGATTCATTGATTCTTAGTGATTTATATATGAATGAACATTAGATCTTCTCTGATGCTATGTGCTAAATGATTAGATGTGCTTAAATCTTGGTTACTATTGCACTGATCGATAATAAGGGTTAGAAATTGATGAATGTTATTGGCTAAGTGTTTTGTTGAAGTATGTAATCACAGATCTGTTTCCTAGCTATGTTTTAGACACTTGAGTCCTGCAACCTCCCTTGCCTCTACCTCAGGTGAGACTTCATATGCTTCGCAGGTGTTGCTGAAAGGGTTGATAGTTAGGGTTTTGTTGGTGCATTGTTGAAGCGTTGAACCCTGGGTCTGCCCCTGTGCAAACAGGAACCTACCACACATACACAATGGAGATATTCTCTCTCTCCTATGTGTTGATCAACGACTATTATTATTTCTCAAGCCTTTATTGTCGTCGACACTTTTGGCCAACACATTGTCTTAACGACCTTCTAGACTTTGACGATGATGCATCGAGAACAACATTCTAGATCTCGTCTCTAGAATCTCATCGTTGTTTTTGGACTTCTCTTAACTCCTGTAACTTAGTCAATCCCAATGATAATTCCCCTCCTAAAGAAGGGTTGAGACTTACTCATCCAGTTGAATCAACAACTGTAATCATTCAAAATACATCACATGATTTCCTTACTAGTTAATACCCATCTTAGGAACTTGTCCAAATTCATGGTTTCATCAGGACTTTATCGGTCCTCAGGGATTTATATGCCTACTCTAAGACTATCAAGATTGACTAATATTGATCACAAGGTATTTCTTACATATCTTGCAAGATTTCTAGAAAATATTGGAACCTCCTCAGGATTTAGGGTTCTCTATTCCTCACAGAGATCTCCCGAACCAATAAGACACCCATGTTAGTGGTTAAATGATGTTTTTGTCCATGTCCTGCAAGCTTTCCTATAAAGCCACAAGATTATGAGGGGAAAAACTATCCACACTTAAATGAGCTCACAGATTGGTAAGATAACAAGGTATCATCAACTCATACCAACCATTCAAATATTCCTTTGGTCAATTACAAGCATTGACATTTCCCATTAACCATACAATTACACACATACATACATAATTCGTACACAATTTGAATAAAACAAGTTATACACTTATTTGACTAGGGAAATTTCCAATTTCGACTAATTGAGAGAGGATGCCTTTCCTCTCAACCCTTGGCTACACTACAGAGTGCCTTCCTATAGTATGTCTCCCTTGTGCCAAGCCATGATACCACAAGGGAAATGATTCATCTGGCTTNCCTGTGCGAAGCCATGATACCATAAGGGAAATGATTCATCCGGCTTCCAACTCAGATGATCCAAGAAGGTTACTCTCCTTCCTCCACTAACAACAATAGAAGTTACCCCCTTCCCACTGAGCTCAGGAAGTCTACAATTTTATCAAGTGGTTTCTCAACTAGCTTTCCTCTACACAAAGGAGTCCCCTCTCAGCTAAAAATTCTGTCAGGGACCTCCCCTTACCAGTGTCGCTTTCTATCCAGTAAGCACCAAATTGTAGTCCATTATTTCTCTAGTCTAGATTCAAGGATTCTCTACTTCAGGGTGATCACTCTCAAGTTGGATGAGTTTCCTATTTTCTTCAAGGAAACCTCTCACTTTTTCTCAATCTGCGATCTCAAACTCCTCTGTTCTCAGTGGCTATTCTCTATGCGTCTACTGCTCATGAATCTGATTCATATTTTATTTTCTCAGCTCTCGTGTGTGTGTTGCTTCTATATTTGATACCACACCCTTCTTGTTGAGTGTCTGGTCTCTCTTCACCATTTGTGGTCTCCTCGACCGATATCCTCAGGGTAGGGTTCCCATGGCCTTCCCGTAGAAAAAACCTGTATTCGCTGGTTCCCATTATGAGGGGGGAAAGCAAAATCTCACGTTTTCAAGTCATCTAATTGGCCTTTTTTTTCTCCAAAATACCAATCCATCAACAACCATTAATTGCCTCAACAACATCCTTATCCTTCCATCACTAATCATATGACTCATTCATATCAGGTATGCTAGAAGGTATGAGTTTAGGCTTAGAAAGCATAAGATAGCTTGTTAAACAAGCTTCCTGTTTACTTCATAAAAACAACTTAGCTTTCCATTCCATGCCACTTCATCAATTCCCACTTGTGTATCATGGCCAGTACTTGCAAGGTTGTTCCCTCTCAATCAATGGTTTTTTGGTGGTTTCATTAAATAAAAAATAATGATTATTTTCTAATCATCAATAGACAAAAAATAATGATTATGCTCTAGGATTGGTTTTAACTCTTGGTTTGCTTGTTAAAAAAACCAGGACCAATTCCAATTGCAACATTCAAGTGCATTGTGCCAACAGGAACCTACTATGCATCGATGATGGCGATATTCTCTCTCCCCTATGTGTTGATCAACGACTATTATTATTTCTCAAGCCTTTATTGTCATCGACACTTTTGGCCAACACATTATCTTAATGACCTTCAATAATTCGACGATAATGCATCGAGAACAACATTCCATATCTCGTCTCTAGAATCTCATCATCGTTTTCAGACTTCTCTTAAGTCCTGTAATTCAGTCAATCCCGATGATAATTCCCCTCCTGAAGAAGGGTTGATATTTAATCATCCAGTTGAATCAACAACTGTAATCTCTCAAAATGCATCACATGATTTCCTTACTAGTTAATACCCATCTTAGGAACTTGGCCAAATTCATGGTTTCTTCAAGACTTTATCGGTCCTCAGGGAGTTATATGCCTACTCTAAGACTACCAAGACCGACTAATATTGATCAAAAGGTAGTTCTTACATATCTTGCAAGATTTCTAGAAAATATTTGAACCTCCTCGGGATTTAGGGTTCTTTATTCCTAACAGGGATCTCCCCAACCAATAAGACAACCACGTCAGTGGTTAAAGGATTTTTTTTTCCATGTCCTACAAGATTTCCTATAAAGCATGAAGATTATGAGGGAAAAAACTATCCACACTTAAATGAGCTCACAGTTTGATAAGATAACAAGGTATCATCAACTCATACAAACCATTCATATATTCCTTTTATCAATTCCAAGCATTTACATTTCCCGTTAACCATACAATTACACACATACATACATAATTCATACACAATTTGAATAAAACAAGTTATACACTTATCTGAGTAGGGAAATTTCCAATTTTGACTAATTGAGAGAGGATGCCTTTCCTCTCAACCCTTGGCCACACTACAGAGTGCCTCCTATAGTATGCCAACCCCGTGCCAATCCATGATACCACAACGGAAATGATTCATCTGGCTTCCAACTCAGATGATCCAAGAAGGTTACTCTCCTTCCTCCACTAACAACAATCGAAGTTACCCCCTTTCCACTGAGCTCAGGAACTCTACAATTTTATCAAGTGGTTTCTCAGCTAGATTTCCTCTACACAAAGGAGTCCCCTCTCAGCTAAAACGTCCGTCAGGGACCTCCCTTTTACAGTGTCGGTTTCTATCCAGTAAGCACCAAACTGTAGTCCATTATTTCTCTAGTCTAGATTCATGGATTCTCTACTGTAGGGTGATCACTCTCAAGTTGGATGAGTTTCCTATTTTCTTCAAGGAAACCTCTCATTTTTTCTCAATCTGTGATCTCAAACTCCTCTATTCTTAGCAGTTATTCTCTATGAGTCTACTGCTCATGAATCCGATTCATATTTTATTTTCTTAGCTCTCGTGTGTGTGTTGTATATTTAATACCACACCCTTCTTGTTCAGTGTCTGGTCTCCCTTCTCCATTTGTGGTCTCCTCGACCGATCTCCTTAGGGTTCCCATGGCCTTCCCGCAGAAAACACCTGTAGTCCGTAGTTCCCATTCTGAGGGGCAAAACTGAAATCTCACGTTTTCAAGTCATCTAATTGGCCTTTTTCTTCTCCAAAATACCAATCCATCAACAACCATTAATTGCCTCAACCAATTCCTTATCCTTCCATAACTAATCACGCGATTCATTCATATCAGGTATGCTACAAGGTATGAGTTTAGGCTTAGCAAGCATAAGAATGCTTTTTAAACAAGCTTCTTGTTTACTTCATAAAAATAACTCAGCTTCCCATTCCATGCCACTTCATCCATTCCTACTTCATCAATTCCTACTTGTGTATCATGGCCAGTACTTGCAAGGTTGTTCCCTTTCAGTCACCAATTTTTTGGTGTTTTCATTAAATAAAAACATAATTACATGCTTCATAAACATACTTATATGCAGTCTTAGCATAATTAAAGTCTTCATGGGAAACACGGTGCTATAGTTGGTGCATGGAAATATTGTAACTATAGGTTGTTGCCTACAAGTGTTGCTGAGTTGGTGCTCAAACAAACAGATTGGTGTCTGTAACAGGTTGTTGATAATAAATATAGTTGAATACAAGTTTTTTTGTGGTTTTCTCCCATTTGGGTTTCCATGTTAAATCTTTGTGTACTATGCATTGCATATATATATACATTTCTTGATGATTTCTTATGATTGGAGATGTAATGAATTGATAAATTGCAGTTTAGTAAGAAAACAAATGGAACCTTATATTGATTCACCCCTACTCTCATATAAATAAGTGTGCCAACAACAAAAAAATAATTTAATGCGTCTATAATCTACAATCACTGGTGAATAAGAATGAAAGAAAAACTTTGTTCTCTATGCAATTCTAAGTGCAAACCTTCTCTTCTTCTAATCATCAATAGGAAAAAAATAATGATTATTCTCTAGGATTGGTTATAACTCTTGATTTTCCTGCTAAAAAAACCAGGACCAATTCCAATTGCAACATTCAAGTGCATTGTGCCAACAGGAACCTACCACGCATCCACGATGGAGATATTCTATCTCTCCTATGTGTTGATCAATGAATATTATTATCTCTCAAGTATTTATTGTCATCGACACTTTTGGCCAACACATTGTCTTAACGACCTTCTATACTTCAACGATGATGGATTGAGAACAACATTCCAGATCTCGTCTCTAGAATCTCATCGTCGTTTTCGAACTTCTCTTAAGTCCTGTAATTCAGTCAATCCCGATGATAATTCCCCTCCTGAAGAAGGGTTGATATTTACTCATCTAGTTGAATCAACAACTATAATCTCTCAAAATGCATCGCATGATTTCCTTACTAGTTAATACCCATCTTAGGAACTTGGCCAAATTCATGGTTTCTTCAAGACTTTATCGGTCCTCAGGGAGTTATATGCCTACTCTAAGACTATCAAGACTAACTAATATTGATCAAAAGTTAGTTCTTACATATCGTGCAATATTTCTGGAAAAAATTGGAACCTCCTCAGGATTTAGGGTTCTCTATTCCTCACAGGGATCTCCCCAACAAATAAGACACCCATGTCAGTGGTTAAATGATGTTTTTCTCCATGTCCTACAAGCTTTCCTATAAAGCCACAGGATTATGAGGGAAAAAACTATCCACACTTAAATGAGCTCATGGTTTGATAAGATAACAAGGTATCATCAACTCATACCAACCATTTAGATATTCCTTTTTTCAATTACAAGCATTTACATTTCCCATTAACCATACAATTACACACATACATACATAATTCGTACACAATTTGAATAAAACAAGTTATACACTTATTTGACTAGGGAAATTTCCAATTTCGACTATTTGAGAGAGGGTGCCTTTCCTCTCAACCCTTGGCCACACTGCAGAGTGCCTTCCTATAGTATGCCACCCCTATGCCAAGCCATGATACCACAAGGGAAATGATTCATTCGGCTTCCAACTCAGATGATCCAAGCAGGTTACTCTCCTTTCTCCACTAACAACAATAGAAGCTACCCCCTCTCCACTGAGCTCAGGAACTGTACAATTTTATCAAGTGATTTCTCAACTAGATTTCCTCTACACAAAGGAGTCCCCTCTTAGCTAAAAGGTTTGTCACCTAAAAGTGTCGATTTCTATCCAATAAGCACCAAACTGTAGTCCATTATTTATCTAGTCTAGATTCATGGATTCTCTACTTCAGGGTGATCACTCTCAAGTTGGATGAGTTTCCTATTTTCTTCAAGGAAACCTCTCACTTTTTCTCAGTCTGTGATCTCAAACTCCTCTGTTCTCAACGACTATTCTTTATGAGTCTACTGCTCATGAATCCGATTCATATTTTATTTTCTCAACTCTCATGTGTGTGTTACTTCTATATTTGATACCACACCCTTCTTGTTGAGTGTCTAGTCTCTCTTGTCCATTTGTGGTCTCCTCGACCGATCTCCTTATGGTTCCCATGGCCTTCCCGCAGAAAAAACCTATAATCCATAGTTCCCATTATGAGGGGGAAAACCAAAATCTCATGTTTTGAATTCATCTAATTGGCCTTTTTCTTCTCCAAAATACCAATCCATCAACAACCATTAATTGCCTCAACCACTTCCTTATCCTTCCATAGCTAATCATGTGACTCATTCATATCAGGTATGCTAGAAGGTATGAGTTTAGGCTTAGCAAGCATAAGATAGCTTGTTAAACAAGCTCTTGTTTACTTCATAAAAACAAATTAGCTTCCCATTCCATGCCACTTCATCAATCCCTACTTCATTAATTCCCACTTGTGTATCATGGCCAGTACTTGCAAGGTCGTTCCCTCTCAGTCAAAGGTTTTTTGGAGTTTTCATTTAATAAAAACATAATTACATGCTTCATAAACATACTTATATGAAGTCTCAGCATAATTACAGTCTTGGGGGAAAACAAGGTGTTATAGTTGGTGCCTGGAAATATTGTAACTATAGGTTGTTGCCTACAAGTGTTGTTGAGTTGGTGTTCAAACAAACAGATTGGTGTCTGTAACAGGTTGTTGCCAATAAATATAGTTGAATATAAGTTTTTTTGTGGTTTTCTCTCATTTGGGTTTCCATGTTAAATCTTTGTGTACTATGCATTGCATATCTATATACATTTCTTGATGAATTCTTATGGTTGGTAAAGTAATGAATTGATAAAGTGAAGTTTAGTAAGAAAACAAATGGAACCTTATATTGATTGACCCCTGCTCTCATATAAATAAGTGTGCCAACTATTGGAGCCACCTTTGTTTTTTAGCCTTTTTAAAATTTTATATCTTAAATGCTGGAAATCGAAAGTTTGTTTTGGTATTTTCCTTTATCTTCCCCAAAATCTCAGAAGTATCATCACGAAAGAAACAATGGCTATCATACTCTTAAGGCATGATTTTTTTTTTTATCGTTTAAATGAGTCTCTCCTTTTTTACCTCGGGATGTCGCATGTTGGAGGTTGTAGATCACATAGTTTACAAGTCCCGAGGAGTGAAACGGTGAAATAGTCTTAAAAAAGTTTACCTAGATCAATATCGAGAGTAAAGATACTCTAAAAAAGTTTACCCAGATCAATGCCGAGAATTCGCAACTTGGCATACGAGCCTCCCGAAAGATATACCTTCGAAGCCTTGAGTCGCGAAGTCTCGACATAAATGAAAACATAATTAATTAAACACTTAATCCGGTTTTATCTTCCATTTTAATTAGATCATATCATCGCGATCTCACGATTTCGCAACTCGACATACGAGCCTCCCAGAAGCTATACCTTCGAAACTCTGAGTCGCGAAGTCGTGATATGAAAAAAAAATGTAATTAATTAAATTCTTAATCCTGGTTGCGTTTTTTATTAACCAAACTAATTATCACAATCTTGGATCTTAGAGGTTCAAAGGGTTAAAGCGAAAGCTCCCGATGAGGCAAATGTTGAAAAATTAATTAACAGTTAAAAAGGCCTGATTTGTTAAACTAAGCCGGCATTTCCAGTGTTTTAATATGAAAATTAATGTGCATAGTCTCCGAAGAAATTTTAAACTTTCCTTACGCCAGCTTGCATTACGAACTGTCAAAGTCTAGGACATTAATTAGAAATGAGGCGAATTGACAAGTAAGGATTTGATTTTTATTGCTAAATTCATATTTAAGAATGATTTGACCATTCTGTTCCTAAGGACGACCTAGTTTTAAATGGTCGAAGGCATGGATATTTTATTTGTTGTCACAAATTTCATTTCTATTCTACGCATAGCAAACCTTTCTAGAGCGAACTAATTTATGTATGTATACATATTGTTATCGCAGGAGAGATAAAGTAGAATCCCCCACCATGGCCCCACGAAAAGCATCTAAAGCCACTGTTGAGGTTTCATGACAAGGTTCAGACAACGTTTCTAATACTTCACCCCGAAGTGTCGACTCTGTCAGGACCTATTCGTATATTTCTAAGGTTCTACAGTCCGAATTGGTAGATGTTTCAAATGATTCTAGTGACAATGAAAAAGATGACCTGATCACCAAATATAAGATCATCGTCTAGGCTCAAATGCATAAAGTAGCGGCTAGGCCACGTCTTCTCCCTTACTACAATATGGTCTGGTGGGCATTAGACCATGTAGATATACCAACCAGAACCATCGTCAACGAGCAGAAGGTCACCATTGGAACTTTTAGACCCGAACAATTGTAGGATATGTACAAGTTGCCAACCGTGTCAGACCTTACATACAATGCCGAATTATTGGAGAATTTTAAACAGAAGGAATGTGTGAAATACGACAAGAGTATGTCCAGTTTAATCAAAGATTGGGTTTCACACCCTGCGAAGTTCAGGGCAGACAGTAATGGTATATATTCAATATCTTCTTTGGAGCCACAATTCAAATATGTGGCTATGATGACTTGCAGATTATATGGGAGAGAGGACACCACACATTTTTTCTATCAGTGGGTGCCTCTAATTCATTCGGCACCGAAGTTTGTTCCTTCGATTGGGCTAAACTACTATTCGATAGTTTGACCAGTTGAGTTACAGAGTATCGAGCATAGAAGGAGAGGAGAAAGATTGCTTCAATCTTTATGTCTGCGTATATCATTGACGTTGTGTGTTTTTTGATGCCTTTTCCCTTAATGAGTTGGAGTTGGACTCCATCCGAGGTTGAGCCCGTCCACGTCTACCATTCAAAGCTATGGGAAGACAATGCTTCATATTTTTTGTATGAAATCTTCAACTGGGTAATGGTACTGCTGCATGTCACTATCTTCGGCCACCCACCACCCAGGATCTCAGACAGTATTGCGGTAAATCTGAGAAGTATAGCCGATTGGTACATGGAAGCAGAATTTTCATATCTCAGGGTTTTCGGCGCTTTTGTTCCTCTGAATGCCTTACCACTATTCATACCCAATAGGCTGGCTTGTCGTGAGATTGCCAGGAAAACCGTAATCGGTGGCGTAAGCAAGGAACTTAAGGGATATTCTAAGAAGGTATGGCCACCTTTTCCTATTCATTTAAATTCCTATTCTTTGTTAGATTTCGGGCATGCTAAAGCTGAGGCAGCAACCCTGGAAGACCCAAAATTGGTTCATGTTGAATTCAAGAAGCACGATCCACATAGGGTCGTAAGTAACCACTTAGCCAATTTCAGGCTTAAAAGGTTTGAGCATGAAAACTCGCCCTTGGATGACATTTTCCGAGGCACGAGATCTTATGCCGAGGTTTTGGCTCAGATACAAGCCCTGGCGCTTGAAGAAAGGGCCGATGTTTTAAAATTCCAAGAGCATCGGCGGAGTTGTCTTCCCCCGGTATTGCGGGGTGAGAATATAATAACAACAAAGGTGCAGCAAAAAGAAGCCGAAGGCTCAAAAGATTCAACACCCAGACAAGAATAACACTAGGATAGGGAAGAGAAAACTAGGAGCCCGAAACTAGAAATGAAGACTCCCGATCCACCGAAAAAGAAGACTCCAGTTGCCACTCCAGGCAAATCAGCTAAGAAAATCAGAGATCCCATCACCTCCATTACTCCCTTACAGTCAACTCAAGGGAACATAGACACAGGGTGGATTTTCAATGAAGAATTGAGACCTATAAGGATGGAAGAGCTCCCTCCAAATGAGTTCTTTTTTGATAAAAAGAGAAAAGTTGTGGTAAAAAGACAAATATATCAAGAAGCAGGATTAATGGCCAAGAAATTTAAGGTGTTGACCAATGGGAAAGATAAGAAGAAAGAAGAGTTTGCGATAGAAATAGCGAGGACATTAGGGGCGTTTGCTACGACAAACCAATTTTCAGTCAGGGTTTTGAAAAATCAGCTGAACTGAAAAAATCGCCTCATCAAAACCTTAGAAGCCAAACTAGCCACAACAGAGGAAGCTGCCATGGACTAGGCAAACACGGGAATAGAACAAGAAAGAATGCCCGATAAAAAGGAAATTGAGCTGCTCAAAGCTAAACTCAAACAAGCAGAGCTGGTAGCTCAGACCAGTCAAATACAGGTAGGCCAACAAAGAGACTTGATTGAGAAGCTACAGGTTAGATTAGAGTTCACCAAAAACCAAGTTATAAATATTGGGATATTCTAGTCCTAGGCCATGGAGATTCAGAGCAGAGTTTCTGCAACCCGGTGAAGTTTACTTGCCAAGGTAGAGACGGTTCGGGACAACTGCCTACTTGTTGATCGAGTATTGGAAAACTTATTTGTCAGAAAGAGAGAAGCTGGAGTAGCTCGGGTCGCATTTCAAGAGGCTATAATAGCTACAACAAACAGGGAATCGACAAATAGTTCCAAGTTTTCCATTTCGGAACATACCCGTGGTAATATTTTGTTGAAATAATGGGAATACAGCATATAAGAAGGCAAATTGCAAGCCAAGAGGATAAGGAAATCCTGTGAAGAGGCCTTTGGTTCTATAGATGGAGGTCTGTTAGGCATTGATAGTGAGAGCAATGTTGAGACACTGAACCAAATGAATATAGAAAAATTCTCGCTTGATATAAATGAGAAAGAAGAAAGAGATTCGGCTGAAGTCTCACAAGTAACTCAGGCAGACATAGTTCAAATAGATAAATGGATTATTAAACCAAGTGTGTGATTGTGCACCATCGACACCCTAGACCGATATATGGAAGAAAGGTTACCACAATTAGTTAGAGATTGTTATATTTTTGAGGCCATTTTTCAAGCGGAGCCTTCTAGGTTGATATCTTGGTTGGTGGAGAAATGTGTCACTTGTACCGAGCATGTGAAGGGGCAGGCTTCTGGTACTAAATAAAGACAGAGATAAAGAAATGAAACGATTGATCTCCTTCTTGTTGTAATTGAAAATCCTGGAACGATTGAGATTCCATCATATGTAAATCTGTATAAATATACAATAGAAAGAAGGAACGGGGCTAGACCCTTTTGGGTCGATTGTAATAGAGATTTTTCTCCCTCGAGAGTTAATATAAAGCAAATCCGAAGATTCTCAATTCCGTCACGACTGTTTTATGAGTTTGTTTCCTTATATTTCATATTTCATTTCATTTCATATATGTATCTGATGAATGCTTCGCTATAATTTAGTACAACCTCTACTATAGTGAATAAATTTTAGTTTTCTATGTTGTTTACCATTTTTCCTCTATACCGGCTATCAGCAGGTATAAGACCAGTGAACATTTTAGATTTCTATATATATTTTATGCTTCATCAAGTTATTTCTTTATCTTTTTCTTCTTTTGTTTATAAGTGAGATTCTCCCTTGATAGGATCCTTACATGATAGATAGCTTAATGTTTTCTTACACCTCAAACACATTTATTAAAATATAACTCAGTTACGGGAAAGGGCCTTTGGTTTGCACCCTGTTTTCACTACTAGAGCTATAAAATCTCCTTTATACGACCGAAATTGAGACAACATCTAAAAAATTATTGAGATTTTATTATCATTCTGTTCCTCTATGACTGTCCCTGTGACAAGACAACCTAATATTGAACCTGGACTATTAGATCAAACACATATTGCCTTGAATATTTTTGATACTATTCTTAAAACAACCATTACCCGAGTGGAACTTGAACGTTCGTGGGCAGTGATTGAAAGGGACATAAACATCCAGGAACAGTTGGAAGCTAGACAACAACCTAGAAATCATCCCTAGCTTCCCTTGCCGAAGGATGACATTTCTTCCTTTTCTACCCCTTACTCACTTTCGGATGACCAGACACTGTACTTCTAAGCCTTAAGTACAGACTCTAGAACAACACCAACAACAAAAAAATAATTTAATGTGTCTATAAACTACAATAACTGGTGAACAAGGATGAAAGAAAAACTTTGTTCTCTATGAAATTCTAAGTGCAAACCTTCTCTTCTTCTAATCATCAATAGCAAAAAAATAATGATTATTCTCTAGGATTGGTTTTAACTCTTGGTTTGCTTGCTAAAAAAACCAAGACCAATTCCAATTGCAACATTCAAGTGCACTGTGCCAACAAGAACCTACCACATATCCACGATGGAGATATTCTCTCTCTTCTATGTGTTGATCAATGACTATTATTATTTCTCAATACTTTATTGTCGTCGACACTTTTGGCCAACACATTGTCTTAACGACCTTCTATACTTCGACGATGATGCATCGAGAAAAACATTCCAGATCTCTTCTCTAGAATCTCATCGTTGTTTTCAGACTTCTCTTAAGTCCTGTAACTCAATCAATCCCGATGATAATTCCCCTCCTGAAGAGGGGTTGAGATTTACTCATCCAGTTGAATCAACAACTGTAATCTGTCAAAATGCATCAAATGATTTCCTTACTAGTTAATACCCATATTAGGAACTTGGCCAAATTCATGGTTTCTTCAAGACTTTATCGGTCCTCAAGGAGTTATATGCCTACTATAAGACTATCAAGACCGACTAATATTGATCAAAAGGTAGTTCTTACATATCTTGCAAGATTTCTAGAAAATATTGGAACCTCCTCAGGATTTAGGGTTCTCTATTCCTCACAGGGATCTCCCCAACCAATAAGACACCCACGTCAGTGGTTAAATGATGTTTTTGTCCATGTCCTACAAGATTTCCTATAAATCCTCAAGATTATGAGGGAAAAAACTATCCACACTTAAATGAGCTCACGGTTTGATAAGATAACAAGGTATCATCAACTCATACCAACCATTTAGATATTCCTTTTGTCAATTAAAAGCATTTACATTTCCCATTAACCATACAATTACACACATACATACATAATTCGTACACAATTTGAATAAAACAAGATATACACTTATTTGACTAGCGAAATTTCCAATTTTGACTAATTGAGAGAGGATGCCTTTCCTCTCAACCCTTGGCCACACTGCAAAGTGACTTCCTATAGTATGCCACCCCTGTGCCAAGCCATGATACCACAAGGTAAATGATTCACCCGGCTTCCAACTCAAATGATCCAAGAAGGTTACTCTCCTTCCTCCACTAACAACAATAGAAGTTACCCCCTTTCCACTGAGCTCAAGAACTCTACAATTTTATCAAGTGGTTTCTCAACTAGATTTCCTCTACACAAAGGAGTCCCCTCTCAGCTAAAAAGTCCATCAGGGACCTCCCCTTACCAGTGTCGGTTTCTATCCAGTAAGCACCAAACTGTAGTCCATTATTTCTCTAGTCTAGATTAAGGGATTCTCTACTTTAGGGTGATCACTCTCAAGTTGGATGAGTTTCCTATTTTCTTCAAGGAAACCTCTCACTGTTTCTCAATCTGCAATCTCAAACTCCTCTGTTCTCAACGGCTATTCTCTATGAGTCTACTACTCATGAATCCAATTCATATTTTATTTTCTCAGCTCTCGTCTATGTGTTACTTCTATATTTGATACCACACCCTTCTTGTTGAGTGTCTAGTCTCTCTTCTCCATTTGTGGTCTCCTTAACCGATCTCCTTAGGATTCCCATGGCCTTCTTGCAAAAAAAACCTATAGTCCGTAGTACCCATTATGAGGGGGAAAACCGAAATCTCACGTTTTCAAGTCATCTAATTGGTCTTTTCTTCTCCAAAATACCAATCCATCAACAACCATTAATTGCCTCAACCACTTCCTTATCCTTCCATAAATAATCACGCGACTCATTCATATCAGGTATGGTAGAAGGTATGAGTTTAGGCTTAGCAAACATAAGATAGCTTGTTAAACAA
Organism: Picea sitchensis; assembly: GCA_010110895.2. NCBI lineage: Eukaryota > Viridiplantae > Streptophyta > Pinopsida > Pinales > Pinaceae > Picea > Picea sitchensis. The sequence continues at coordinate 91,099 of SNQJ01S0055089.1, read as the reverse complement.
GCTTCCTGTTTACTTCATAAAAATAACTTAGCTTCCCATTGCATGCCACTTCATCAATCCCTACTACATCAATTCCCACTTTTGGATCATGGCCAGTGCTTTCAAGGTCAGTCCCTATCAGTCAATAGCTTTTTTGTGTTTTCATTAAATAAAAACATAATTACATGCTTCATAAACATACTTATATGAAGTCTTAGCATAATTACAGTCTTGGGGGAAAACAAGGTGTTATTGTTGGTGCGTAGAAATATTCTAACTATAGGTTGTTTCCTACAAGTGTTTCTAAGTTGGTGCTCAAACAAACAGATTGGTGTCTGTAATTAGTTGTTGCAAATAAATATAGTTGAATACAAGTTTTTTTTGTGGTTTTCTCCCATTTGGGTTTCCATGTTAAATCTTTGTGTACTATGCATTGCATATCTCTATACATTTCTTGATGATTTCTTATGGTTGGTAAAGTAATGAATTGATAAAGTGCAGTTTAGTAAGAAAACATATGGAACCTTATATTAATTCACCCCTGCTCTCATATAAATAAGTGTGCCAACAACAAAAAAATAATTTAATGTGTCTATAATCTAAAATCACTGGCGAACAAGGATGAAAAAAAACTTTGTTCTCTATGCAATTCTAAGTGAAAACCTTCTCTTCTTCTAATCATCAATAGGAAAAAAATAATGATTATACTCTAGGATTGGTTTTAACTCTTGGTTTGCTTGCTAAAAAGACCAGGACCAATTCCAATTGCAACATTCAAGTGCACTGTGCCAACAGGAACCTACCACACATCCACAATGGATATATTCTCTCTCTCATATGTGTTGATCAACGACTATTATTATTTCTCAAGCCTTTATTGTCATCGACACTTTTGGCCAACACATTGTCTTAAAGACCTTCTATACTTTGATGATAATGCATCGAGAACAACATTCCAGATCTCGTCTCTAGAATCTCATCGTCATTTTCAGACTTCTCTTAAGTCCTGTCACTCAGTCAATCCCGATGATAATTCCCCTCCTAAAGAAGGGTTGAGATTTACTCATCTAGTTGAATCAACAACTCTAATCTCTCAAAATGCATCAGATGATTTCCTTACTAGTTAATACCCATCTTAGGAACTTGGCCAAATTCATGGTTTCTTCAAGACTTTATCGGTCCTTAGGGAGATATATACCTACTCTAAGACTATCAAGACCGACTAATATTGATCAAAAGGTAGTTCTTACATATCTTGCAAGATTTCTAGAAAATATTGGAACCTCCTCAGGATTTTGGGTTCTCTATTCCTCACAGGGATCTCCCCAACTAGTAAGACACCCACGTCAGTGGTTAAATGATGTTTTTTTCCATGTCCTACAAGCTTTCCTATAAAGCCACAAGATTATGAGGGAAAAAACTATCCACACTTAAATGAGCTCACGGTTTGATAAGATAACAAGGTATCATCAACTTATCCCAACCATTCAGATATTCCTTTTGTCAATTACAAGCATTTACATTTCCCATTAACCATACAATTACACACATACATACATAATTCATACACAATTTGAATAAAACAAGTTATACACTTATTTGACTAGGGAAATTTCCAATTTCGACAAATTGAGGGAGGATGCCTTTCCTCTCAACACTTGGCCACATTGTAGAGTGCCCTCCTATAGTATGCCACCCCTATGCCAAGACATGATACCACAAGGGAAATGATTCATCATGCTTCCAACTTAGATGATCCAAGAAGGTTACTCTCCTTCCTCCACTAACAACAATAGAAGTTACCCCCTTTCCACTGAGCTCGGGAACTCTACAATTTTATCAAGTGGTTTCTCAACTAGATTTCCTCTACACAATGGAGTCCCCTCTCCACTAAAAAGTCTTTCAGGGACCTCGCCTTAGCAGTGTCAGTTTCTATACAGTAAGCACCAAACTGTAGTCCATTATTTCTCTAGTCTAGATTCAGGGATTCTCTACTTTAGTGTGATCACTGTCAAGTTGGATGAGTTTCCTATTTTCTTCAAGAAAACCACTCACTTTTTCTCTATCTGTGATCTCAAACTCCTTTGTTCTTAGCGGCTATTCTCTATGAGTCTACTGCTCATGAATCCGATTCATATTTTATTTTCTCATCTCTCATGTGTGTGTTACTGCTATATTTAATACCACACCCTTCTTGTTGAGTGTCTAGTCTCTCTTCTCCATTTTTGGTCTCCTCGACCGATCTCCTTAGGGTTCCCATGGCCTTCCTGCAGAAAAAAACTGTAGAGATTGTAGTTCCCATTATGAGGGGGAAAACCAAAATCTCACATTTTCAAGTCATCTAATTGGCCTTTTTCTTCTCCAAAATACCAATCCATCAACAACCATTAATTGCCTCAACCACTTCCTTATCCGTCCATAACTAATCACGTGACTCATTCATATCAGGTATGCTAGAAGGTTTGATTTTAGGCTTACCAAGCATAAGATAGCTTGTTAAACAAGCTTCCTGTTTACTTCATAAAAACAACTTAGCTTCCCATTCCATGCCACTTCATCAATCCCTACTTCATCAATTCTCACTTGTGTATCATGGCCAGTTCTTGCAAGGTCTTTCGCACATAATTACATGCTTCATAAACATACTTATATGAAGTCTTACCATAATTACAGTCTTGGGGGAAAACAAGGTGTTATAGTTGGTGCCTGGAAATATTGTAACTATAGGTTATTGCCTACAAGTGTTGCTGAGTTGTTGCTCAAACAAACAGATTGGTGTCTGTAATAGGTTGTTGCCAATAAATATAGTTGAAAACAAGTTTTTTTGTGGTTTTCCCCATTTGGGTTTCCATGTTAAATCTTTGTGTACTATCCATTGCATATCTATATACATTTCTTGATGATTTCTTATGGTTGGTAAAGTAATGAATTGATAAAGTGCATTTTAGCAAGAAAACAAATGGAACCTTATATTGATTCACCACTACTCTCATATAAATAAGTGTGCCAACAAAAAAAAATTAATTTAATGTGTCTATAATCTACAATCACTGGCGAACAAGGATGAATGAAAAAATTTGTTCTCTATGCAATTCTAAGTGCAAACCTTCTCTTCTTCTAATCATCAATAGGAAAAAAATAATGATTATGCTCTAGGATTGGTTTTAATTGTTTGTTTGCTTGCTAAAAAGACCAAGACCAATTCCAATTGCAACATTCAAGTGCATTATGCCAATAGGAACCTACCACACATCCATGATGGAGATATTCTCTCTCTCCTATGTGTTGATCAACGACTATTATTATTTCTCAAGCCTTTATTGTCGTCAACACTTTTGGACAACACATTGTCTTAACGACCTTCTATAATTCGACGATGATGCATCGAGAACAACATTCCAGATCTCGTCTCTAGAATCGCATCGTCGTTTTCGGACTTCTCTTAAGTCCTGTAACTCAGTCAATCCCAATGATAATTCCCCTCCTGAAGAAGGGTTGATATTTACTCATCCAGTTGAATCAACAACCATAATCTCTAAAAATGCATCACATGATTTCCTTACTAGTTAATACCCATCTTAGGAACTTGGCCAAATTCATGGTTTCTTCAAGACTTTATCGGTCCTCAGGGAGTTATATGCCTACTCTAAGACTATCAAGTCCAACTAATATTGATCAAAAGGTAGTTCTTACATATCTTGCAAGATTTCTACAAAATATTGGAACCTCCTTAGGATTTAGGGTTCTCTATTCCTCACAAGGATCTCCCCAACCAATAAGACACCCACGTCAGTGGTTAAATAAAATTTTTGTCCATGTTCTGCAAGCTTTCCTATAAAGCTACAAGATTATGAGGGAGAAAACTATCCACACTTAAATGAGCTCACGGTTTGATAAGATAACAAGGTATCATCAACTCATATCATCCATTCAGATATTCCTTTTGTCAATTAAAATTATTTACATTTCCCATTAACCATACAATTACACACATACATACATAATTCATACACAATTTGAATAAAACAAGTTATACACTTATCTGACTAGGGAAATTTCCAATTTCGACTAATTGAGAGAGGATGCCTTTCCTCTCAACCCTTGGACACACTTCAAAGTGCCTTCCTATAGTATGCCACCCCTATGCCAAGCCATGATACCACAAGGGAAATGTTCATCTGGATTCCCACTCAGATGATCCAAGAAGGCTACTCTCCTTCCTCCACTAACAACAATAGAAGTTACCCTCTTTCAACTGAGCTCGGGAACTCTACAATTTTATCAAGTGGTTTCGCAACTAGATTTCCTCTACACAAAGGAGGCCCCTCTCAGCTAAAAAGTCTGTGAGGGACCTCCCCTTACCAGTTTGGGTTTCTATCCAGTAAGCACGAAACTGTAGTCCATTATTTCTCTAGTATAGATTCAAGGATTCTCTAATTTGGGGTGATCACTCTCAAGTTGGATGATTTTCCTATTTTCTTCAAGGAAACCTCTCACTTTTTCTCAATCTGCAATCTCAAAATCCTCTGTTCTCAGCGACTATTCTCTATGAGTCTACTGCTCATGAATCCGATTCATATTTTATTTTCTCAGCTCTCGTGTGTGTGTTACTTCTATATTTGATACCACACCCTTCTTGTTGAGTGTCTAGTCTCTCTTCTCCATTTGTGGTCTCCTCGATCGATCTCCTTAGGGTTCCCATGGCCTTCCTGCAGAAAAAACCTGTAGTCCGTAGTTTCCATTATGAGGGGGAAAACCAAAATCTCACATTTTGAAGTCATCTAATTGGCCCTTTTCTTATCCAAAATACAAATCCATGAACAACCATTAAATGCCTCAACCACTTCCTTATCCTTCCATAACTAATCACCCGACTCATTCATATGAGGTATCCTAGAAGGTATGAGTTTAGGCTTAGAAAGCATAAGATAGCTTTTAAAACAACCTTCCTGTTTACCTCGTAAAAACAACTTAGCTTCCCATTCCATGCGACTTCATCAATTCCCACTTGTTTATCATGGCCATTACTTGCAAGTTCGTTCCATCTCAGTCAAAGGTTTTTTGGTGTTTTCATTAAATAAAAACATAATTGCATGCTTCTTAAACATACTTATATGAAGTCTTAGCATAATTATAGTCTTGGGGGAAAACAAGATGTTATAGTTGCTACTTGGAAATATTGTAACTATAGGTTGTTGCCTACAAGTGTTGTTGAGTTGGTGCTCAAACAAACAGATTGGTGTCTATAACAGGTTGTTGCCAATAAATATAGTTGAATACAAGTTTTTTTGTGGTTTTCTCCCATTGGGGTTTCCATGTTAAATATTTGTGTACTATCCATTGCATATCTATATACATTTCTTGATGATTTCTTATGGCTGGTAAAGTAATGAATTGATAAAGTGTAGTTTAGTAAGAAAAGAAATGTAACCTTATACTGATTCACCCTTGCTCCCATATAAATAAGTGTGCCAACACCAAAAAAATAATTTAATGCGTCTATAACTACAATCATTGGTGAACAAGGATGAAAGAAAAACTTTGTTCTCTATGCAATTCTAAGTGCAAACCTTCTCTTCTTCTAATCATCAATAGGAAAAAATAATGATTATGCTCTAGGATTGGTTTTAACTCTTGGTTTTCTTGCTAAAAAAACCAGGACCAATTCCAATTGCAACATTCAAGTGCATTGTGCCAACAGGAACCTACCACGCATGCACGATGGAGATATTCTCTCTCTCCTATGTGTTGATCAAGAACTATTATTATTTCTCAAGCCTTTATTGTCGTCAACACTTTTGTCCAACACATTGTCTTAAAGACCTTCTATACTTCGACGATGATGCATCGAGAACAACATTCTAGATCTCATCTCTAGAATCTCATTGTCGTTTTGGGACTTCTCTTAATTCATGTAACTCAGTCAATCCTGATGATAATTCCCCTCCTGAAGAAGGGTTGACATTTACTCATCCAGTTGAATCAACCACTGTAATCTCTCAAAATGCATCACATGATTTCCTTACCAGCTAATACCCATCTTAGGAACTTGGCCAAATTCATGGTTTCTTCAAGACTTTATCGGTCCTCAGGGAGTTATATGCCTACTCTAAGACTACCAAGACCGACTAATATTGAACAAAACGTAGTTCTTACATATCTTGCAAGATTTCTACAAAATATTGGAACCTCCTCAATATTTAGGGTTCTCTATTCCTCACAGGGATCTCCCCAACCAATAAGACACCCACGTCAGTGGTTAAATGATGATTTTGTCCATGTCCTGCAAGCTTTCCTATAAAGCCACAAGATTGTGAGGGAAAAAACTATCCACACTTAAATGAGCTCACGGTTTGATAAGATAACAAGGTATCATCAACTCATACGAACCATTAAGATATTCCTTTTGTTAATTACAAACATTTACATTTCCCATTAACCATACAATTACACACCTACATACATAATTTGTACACAATTTGAATAAAACAAGTTATACACTTATCTGACAAGGGAAATTTACAATTTCGACTAATTGAGAGAGGATGCCTTTCCTCTCGACACTTGGCCACACTGAAGAGTGTATTCCTATAGTATGCCACCCCTGTGCCATGATACCACAAGGGAAATGATTCATCCGGCTTCCAACTCAAATGATCCAAGAAGGTTACTCTCCTTCCTCCACTAACATTAATAGAAGTTACCCCCTTTCCACTGAGCTCAAGAACTCTACAATTTTATCAAGTGGTTTCTCAACTAGATTTCCACTACACAAAGGAGTCCCCTCTCAGCTAAAAAGTCCGTTAGGGACCTCAGCTTACCAGTGTCAGTTTCTATCCAGTAAGCACCAAACCGTAGTCCATTATTTCTCTAGTCTAGATTCAGGTATTCTCTACTTCAGGGTGATCACTCTCAAGTTGGATGAGTTTCCTATTTTCTTCAAGGAAACCTCCCACTTTTTCTCAATCTACGATCTCAAACTCCTCTATTCTCAGTGACTATTCTCTATGAGTCTACTGCTCATGAATCCGATTCATATTTTATTTTGTCAGCTCTAGTGTGCGTGTTACTGCTATATTTGATACCACACCCTTCTTGTTGAGTGTCTGGTCTCTCTTCTCCATTTGTGGTCTCCTCGACTGATCTCCTTAGGGTTCCCATGGCCTTCCCATAGAAAAAACCTGTAGAGTCCGTAGTTCCCATTATGAGGGGGAAAACCAAAATCTCATGTTTTCAAGTCATCTAATTGGCCTTTTTCTTCTCCAAAATACCAATCCATCAACAACCATTAATTGCCTCAACCACTTCTGTATTCTTCCATAACTAATCACGTGACTCATTCATATCAGGTATGCTAGAAGGTATGAGTTTAGGCTTAGAAAGCATAACATAGCTTGTTAAACAAGCTTCTTGTTTACTTTATAAAAACAACTTAGCTTCCCATTCCATGCCACTTCATCAATCCCTACTTCATCTATTCCCACTTGTGTATCATAGCCAGTGCTTGCAAGTTCGTTCCCTCTTAGTCAACGTTTTTTTGGTGTTTTCATTAAGTAAAAACATAATTACATGCTTCATAAACATACTTATATGAAGTCTTAGCATAATTACAGTCTTGGGGGAAAACAAGGTGTTATAGTTGGTGCCTGAAAATATTGTAACTATAGGTTGTTGCCTACAAGTGTTGCTGAGTTGGTGCTCAAACTAACAAATTGGTGTCTGTAACAGGTTGTTGCCAATAAATATAGTTGAATACAAGTTTTTTTGTGGTTTTCTCCCATCTGGGTTTCCATGTTAAATCATTGTGTACAATGCATTGCATATCTATATACATTTCTTGATGATTTCTTATGGTTGATAAAGTAATGAATTGATAAAGTGCAGTTTAGTAAGAAAACAAATCTAACCTTATATTGATTCACCCCTGCTCTCATATAAATAAGTGTGCAAACAACAAAAAATAAATTTAATGTGTCTATAATCTACAATCACTAGCTAACAAGGATGAAATAAAAACTTTGTTCTCTATGCAATTCTAATTGCAAACCTTCTCTTCTTCTAATCATCAATAGGAAAAAAATAATGATTACGCTCTAGGTTTGGTTTTAACTCTTGGTTTGCTCGCTTAAAAGACCAGGACCAATTCCAATTGCAACATTCAACTGCATTGTGCCAATAGGAACCTACCATGCATCCACGATGGAGACATTCTCTCTCTCCTATGTGTTGAATAACGACTATTATTATTTCACAAGCCTTTATTGTTGTCGACACTTTTGGCCAACACATTGTCTTAAAGACCTTCTATACTTCGATGATGATGCATCAAGAACAACATTCCAGATCTCGTCTCTAGAATCTCATCGTCATTTTCAGACTTCTCTTAAGTCCTGTAACTCAGTCAATCCTGATGATAATTCCCCTCCTGAAGAAGGGTTGAGATTTACTCATCTAGTTGAATCAACAACTGTAATATCTCAAAATGCATCACATGATTTCCTTACTAGTTAATACCCATCTTAGGAACTTGGCCAAATTCATGGTTTCTTCAAGACTTTATCGGTCCTCAGGGAGTTATATGCCTAGCCTAAGACTATCAAGACTGACTAATATTGATCAAAATGTAGTTCTTACATATCTTGCAAGATTTATACAAAATATTGGAACCTCCTCAGGATTTAGGGTTCTCTATTCCTCAAAGGGATCTCCCCAACCAATAAGACACCCACGTCAGTGGTTAAATGATGTTTTTGTCCATGTCTTGCAAGCTTTCCTATAAAGCCACAAGATTATGACGGAGAAAACTATCCACACTTAAATGAGATCACGACTTGATAAGATAACAAGGTATCATCAACTCATACCAACCATTCAGTTATTCCTTTTGTCAATTACGAGCATTTACATTTCCCATTAACCATACAATTACACACATACAAACATAATTCGTACACAATTTGAATAAAACAAATTATACACTTATCTGACTAGAGAAAATTCCAATTTCAACTAATTGAGAGAGGGTGCCTTTCCTCTCAACCCTTGGCCACACTGTAGAGTGCCTTCCTATAGTATGCCACCCTTGTGCCAAGCCATGATACCACAACAGAAATGATTCATCCGGCTTCCAACTCGGATTATCCAAGAAGGTTACTCTCCTTCCTCCACTAACAAAAATAGAAGTTACCCCCTTTCCACCGAGCTTAGGAACTCTACAATTTTATCAAGTGGTTTCTCAACTAGATTTCCTCTACACAAAGGAGTGCCCTCTCAACTAAAAATTCCATCAGGGACCTCCCCTTACCAGTGTCGGTTTCTATCCAGTAAGCACAAAATTGTAGTCCATTATTTCTCTAGTCTAGATTTAGGGATTCTCTACTTCAGGGTGATCACTCTCAAGTTGGATGAGTTTCCTATTTTCTTCAAGGAAACCTCTCACATTTTCTCAATCTGTGATATCAAACTCCTCTGTTCTCAATGAATACTCTCTATGAGTCTACTGCTCATGAATCCGATTCATATTTTATTTTCTCAGCTCTCATGTGTGTGTTACTTCTATATTTGATATCACACCCTTCTTGTTGAGTGTCGTGTCTCTCTTCTCCATTTGTGGTATCCTTGACCGATCTCCATAGGGTTCCCATGGACTTCCCGCAGAAAAAACCTATAGTCCCTAGTTCCCATTATGAGGGGGAAAACCAAAATCTCACGTTTTCAAGTCATCTAATTGGCCTTTTTCTTCTCCAAAATACCAATCCATCAACAAACATTAATTGCCTTAACCACTTCCTTATCCTTCCATAACTAATCACGCGACTCATTCATTTCAGGTATGCTAGAAGGTATGAGTTTAGGCTTAGCAAGCATAAGATAGCTTGTTAAACAAGCTTCGTGTTTACTTCATAAAAACAAATTAGCTTCCCATTCCATGCCACTTCATCAATTCCCACTTGTGTATCATGGCCAGTACTTGCAAGGTTGTTCCCTCTGTGTCAATGGTTTTTTGGTTTTTTCATTAAATAAAAACATAATTACATGCTTCATAAACATACTTATATGAAGTCTTAGCATAATTATAGTCTTGGGGGAAAACAAGGTGTTATAGTTGGTGCGTGGAAATATTTTAACAATAGGTTGTTGCCTACAAGTGTTGTTGAGTTGGTACTCAAACAAACAGATTGGTGTCTGTAACAAGTTTTTGCCAATAAATATAGTTGAATACAATTTTTTTTGTGGTTTTCTCCCATTTGGGTTTCCATGTTAAATCTTTGTGTACTATGCATTGCATATCTCTATACATTTCTTGATGATTTCTTATGGTTGGTAAAGTAATGAATTGATAAAGTGCAGTTTAGTAAGAAAACAAATGGAACCTTATATTGATTCACCTCTGCTCTCATATAAATAAGTGTGCCAACACCAAAAAAATAATTTAATGCGTCTATAATCTACAATCATTGGCGAACAAGGATGAAAGAAAAACTCTGTTCTCTATGCAATTCTAAGTGCAAACCTTCTCTTCTTCTAATCATCAATAGGCAAAAAATAATGATTATGCTCTAGGATTGGTTTTAACTCTTGGTTTGCTTGCTAAAAAAACCAGGACCAATTTCAATTGCAACATTCAAGTGCACTGTGCCAACAGGAATCTACCACACATCCACGATGGAGATATTCTCTCTCTCCTATGTGTTGATCAACGACTATTATTATTTCTCAAGCCTTTATTGTCATCTACACTTTTGTCCAACACATTGTCTTAACGACCTTCTATACTTCGACGATAATGCACCGAGAACAACATTTTAGATCTTCTCTCTAGAATATCATTGTCGTTTTCAGACTTCTCTTAAGTCCTGTAACTCAGTCAATCCCATTGATAATTCCCCTCCTGAAGAAGGGTTGAGATTTACTCATCCAATTGAATCAACAACTGTAATCTCTCAAAATGCATCACATGATTTCCTTACTAGTTAATACCCATCTTAGGAACTTGGCCAAATTCATGGTTTATTAAAGACTTTATTGGTCCTCAGGGAGTTATATGTCTACTCTAAGACTATCAAGACCGACTAATATAGATCAAAAGGTATTTCTTACATATCTTCCAAGATTTCTACAAAATATTGGAACCTCCTCAGGATTTAGGGTTCTCTATTCCTCACGGGATCTCCCCAACCAATAAGACACCCATGTCAGTGGTTTAATGATGTTTTTTTCCATGTCCTACAAGCTTTCCTATAAAGCCACAATATTATGAGGGAAAAAACTATCCACACTTAAATGAGCTCACGGTTTGATAAGATAACAAGGTATCATCAACTCATACCAACCATTCAGATATTCCTTTTGTCAATTACAAGAATTTACATTTCCCATTAACCATACAATTACACACATACATACATAATTCATACACAATTTGAATAAAACAAGTTATACACTTATCTGACTAGGGAAATTTCCAATTTCAACTAATTGAGAGAGGATGCCTTTCCTCTCAACCCTTGGCCACACTGCAGAGTGCCTTCCTATAGTATGCAACCCCTGTGCCAAGCCATGATACCACAAGGGAAATGTTCATCTGGCTTCCCACTCAGATGATCCTAGAAGGTTACTCTCCTTCCTCCACTAACAACAATAGAAGTTACCCCCTTTCCACTGAGCTCAGGAACTCTACAATTTTATCAAGTGGTTTCTCAACTGGATTTCCTCTACACAAAGGAGTCCCCTCTTGGCTAAAAATTCTGTCAGGGACCTCCCCTTACCAGTGTTGGTTTCTATCCAGTAAGCACCAAACTGTAGTGCATTATTTCTCTATAATCTACAATCACTGGCGAACAAGCATGAAATAAAAACTTTGTTCTCTATGCAATTCTAAGTGCAAACCTTCTCTTCTTCTAATCATGAACATGCAAAAAATAATGATTATGCTCTAGGATTGGTTTTAACTCTTGGTTTGCTTGCTAAAAAAACCAGGACCAATTCAAATTGCAACATTCAAGTGCATTGTGCCAATAGGAACCTACCACGCATCCACGATGGAGATATTCTATCTCTCCTATGTGTTGATACACGACTATTATTATTTCTCAAGCCTTTATTGTCATCGAATCTTTTGGCCAACACATTATCTTAACAACCTTCTATACTTCGACGATGATGCACCGAGAACAACATTCTGGATCTTGTCTCTAGAATCTCATCATCGTTTTCGGACTTCTTTTAAGTCCTTTAACTCACTCAATCCCGATGATAATTCCCCTTCTGAAGAAGGGTTGAGATTTACTCATCCAGTTTAATCAACAACTGTAATCTCTCAAAATGCATCACATGACTTCCTTACTAGTTAATACCCATCTTAGGAACTTGGCCAAAGTCATGGTTTCTTCAAGACTTTATCGGTCCTCAAGGAGTTATATGCCTACTCTAAGACTATCAAGACCGACTAATATTGATCAAAAGGTAGTTCTTACATATCTTGCAAGATTTCTAGAAAATATTGGAACCTCCTCAATATTTAGGGTTCTCTATTCCTCATAGGAATCTCCCCAACCAATAAGACACCCATGTCAGTGGTTAAATGATGTTTTTGTCCATGTCCTGCAAGATTTCCTATAAAGCCACAAGATTATGAGGGAAAAAACTATCCACACTTAAATGAGCTCACGGTTTGATAAGATAACAAGGTATCATCAACTCATACAAACCATTAAGATATTCCTTTTGTCAATTACAAACATTTACATTTCCCATTAACCATACAATTAAACACATACATACATAATTCATACACAACTTGAATAAAACAAGTTATACACTTATCTGACTAGGGAAATTTCCAATTTCGACTAATTGAGAGAGGATGCCTTTCCTCTCAACACTTGGCCACACTGCAGAGTGCCTTCCTATAGTATGCCACCCCTGTGCCAAGCCATGATACCAAAAGGGAAATGATTCATCCAGCTTCCAACTCAGATGATCCAAGAAGGTTAATCTCCTTCCTCCACTAACAACAATAGAAGTTACCCCCTTTCCACTGAGCTCGAGAACTCTTCAATTTTATCAAGTGGTTTCTCAACTAGATTTCCTCTAGACAAAGGAGTCCCCTCTCAGCTAAAAAGTTCGTTAGGGACCTCCCCTTACCAGTGTTGGTTTCTATCCAGTAAGCACCAAACTGTAGTCCATTATTTCTCTAGTCTAGATTTAGGGATTCTCTACTTCAATGTGATCACTCTCAAGTTGGATGAGTTTCCTATTTTATTCAAGGAAACCTCTCAATTTTTCTCAATCTGCGATCTCAAACTCCTCTGTTCTCAGCGGCTATTCTCTATGATGTTACTGCCCATGAATGCGATTGATATTTTATTTTCTCAGCTCTCGTGTGTGTGTTACTGCTATATTTGATACCACACCCTTCTTGTTGAGTGTCCGGTCTCTCTTCTCCATTTGTGGTCTCCTCAACTGATCTACTTAGGGTTCCCATGGCCTTCCCGCAGAAACAACCTGTAGTCTGTAGTTCCCATTATGAGGGGGAAAACCGAAATCTCACATTTTGAAGTCATCTAATTGGCCTTTTTCTTCTCCAAAATACCAATCCATCAACAACCATTAATTGCCTCAACCACTTCCTTATCCTTCCATAACTAATCACGCGACTCATTCATATTAGGTATGCTAGAAGGTATGAGTTTAGGCTTAGCAAGCATAAGATAGCTTGTTAAACAAGCTTCCTATTTACTTCATTAAAACAAATTAGCTTCCCATTCCATGCCACTTCATCAATCCGTACTTCATCAATTCCCACTCTTGTGTCATGGCCAATACTTGCAAGGTCATTCCCTCACAGTCAATGGTTTTTTGGTGTTTTCATTAAATAAAAACATAATTACATGCTTCATAAACATACTTATATGAAGTCTTAGCATAATTACAGTCTTGGAGGAAAACAAGGTGTTATAGTTGGTGCATGGAAATATTGTAACTATAGGTTGTTTCCTACAAGTGTTACTGAGTTGGTGCTCAAACAAACAAATTGGTGTCTGTAACAGGTTGTTGCCAATAAATATAGTTGAATAATTTTTTTTGTGTGGTTTTCTCCCGTTTGGGTTTCCATGTTAAATCATTGTGTACTATGCATTGCATATCTATATACATTTCTTGATGATTTCTTATGGTTGGTAAAGTAATGAATTGATAAAGTGCAGTTTAGTAAGAAAACAAATGGAACCTTATATTGATTCACCCTTTCTCTCATATAAATAAGTGTGCCAACAACAAAAAATTAATTTAATGCATCTATAATCTAGAATCACTGGAGAACAAGGATGAAAGAAAAACTTTGTTCTCTACGAAATTCTAAGTGCAAACCTTCTCTTCTTTTAATCATCAATAAGCAAAAAATAATGATTATGCTCTAGGATTGGTTTTAATGCTTGGTTTGCTTGCTAAAAAAACCAGGACCAATTCCAACTGCGACATTCAAATGCACTGTAGCAATGTTGAATTTTGACTTCTTGTGTTCTTATGTACAATATACCAGTCAACAACACAGTACAATTATGGTTTTCAAAATTGATTTAAAACTTGGATAGTTTGCTTGCAATGACAATTGCATAGGTGAAACTCTGTGATGCTAAACTTAAAGAGGGCATTCTGCAACTCTATTAAAATACATATTGAATATTGATGCAATTTCACAAGCTTCTCTACCCATAGAAAATACAAACACATGTATCTTCTCCAACAAATTAATAATGCTACTATTTGAAGGTACCTACACAGCAATTAAGCCCATGGAAAATCTATTCTCACACTAAATTTTTATACTCTATTTTATAATAGATCTCATATCCTGCTCTAAAACAAGTGACTAATATACCCATTCAAATGCATACATTCCAACTATTGATAAACTTTTGTCACTGTCACGTCGCTATAAAATGTGCAAAATGGGAGTGTTTTGGTGAAAGATTAATGATGCCAACTCCGCTTCTCCACGTGGTACGGCATGCTTATGCAAACTAAGAGTTGACAGTGAATGTATCTTTTAAAATTAAGATGATTCAAATTTTCACATCTTCTAAATCACTACTCTAAAAATATCATAATGGGCGTTGGCTAAACATTTTAACTTTTATGTTTTTTTGCCGGAATTCGACGATGAAAATTTGGACAAAATATATATTTTACATTTTTTAAATTGTATTTCTGAATGTATAAATGGATTCAGCATGCTGAAAAACCTTTGGGGCACTCGAATTATACAAACTTAGCCACTCAAATATGTAGATCCAACCATTCATCACTGGATTTCAGAAAAAAATCAAATGAAAAACATTACTAGAAAACAACCATAAAAATAGAATGTTTAGAATACTGCTAACATAATGTATCCATCGAATTTTACACCTTCAACACAAATTTATCACTTCAGCCATGAACTCTTGCAAGCCTTAAAAGTGCTTAGTGATTTGAATTGTGAGTTGGGTTTATGTTCAATTGTTAGTCACCTCCAAAGTCAATCATCAGTGCACTAATAGTTTTGGTTTTCTACTCATTTACTACTATCAATGAATGCATGCACAAAACTTAATAATTTGCTCATTTTTCTTTACTCTTTTCATTTTTTGTCGAACTTGAAACAATGCACTTTGAGCCAATTTGCACTTGGATTTCTCAAGATCCAATTTGGTTGCTAAAAGTGTATTTGATGTTATTATATCCTAGTTCATATCTTACTTTGACAATGTTGAAATACATGTTTTTTTTTGTGGTTTAGAGTATTATAAGTAATTATTATGTAATTACTTATTTTTTTAATTGGTTAAGAGTTTAAGAAAATAGGTCAATGGTAATGGTCAGAGACTCAGAGGTATCTTCCAGGAGATCAACAACATTTTTGCTAAAGCCCAAACTCATAAAGTGTCCATCAATCCTTGCATACCAAACTCGATGTGTCTGCTTGAATCCATACATGGCCTTCTTCAACTTGCACACACGAGACTCCTTCTCATGTATCACGAAACCATCAGGATGCTCGATGTATACTTCTTCCTCAATATCTCCATTGAGAAAGGTTGTCTTCACATCCATCTGATGTAGTCTCTAACCCATGGATGTTGTAAGGGAAATAATTGTCTGGATAGAAGTGTATCGAGCAACATGAGCAAATGTCTCCTCATAATATATTCCCTCCACATGAGAGAATCCTATAGCAACAAATCTTCCTTTGTGCTTCTCGATGCTCCCATCAGTTGTGTGTTTGATCTTATAGATCCACTTGGAAGTCACTACAGACTTCCCCTCGGGTCTTGGAACAATATCCCACACATCATTCTTCATGATGGATTGATACTCCTCCATCATGACATCTCTCCATACTGGCTAACTAGATGCCTCCTCATAACATGAAGGCTCAAAATCAATGATGTGGCTCATAGTTGTAGCATAGAAAGAATAGCTCTAAGGTCTCTTGCTCTCTCAGAAGGTACCACGAGGAGTTGCATGTCCTTCTGCCTCTTGCAAAGTCTGATGAGCCCATGTAGGTATATTCTGATCTACTTGAATATCTCTGGGAACATCAACTGAATCCACATGATCAATGACATCAATTGGATCAATAAGCTCTATTTTATCCCTGTGAACTGCTGGAGGGTGAGGGGGAGAAGGCACCATCTCTTCATGTCTCTTACTATCAATATCCATGTGAGATCCTGTAGATATTCTGAAGGCTACCTCCTCCTCAAAGGTAACATCTCTAATCACCTCAATCTGTCTCTGACCAGGGATGTAGTTGATATACACAACACTTGAGCTAGCTCATCCTACAAGGGGTGGCTATTCCCTTGGGGTCGATTAAGCTAAGTCATCTTGGACCATATTTGTCATATAGAGGTTTCCTCATGAAAAGAATGTCTAAGACATATTGAGGTTCCCTCATGGAATCAATGTCTCTCAAAACTTATCGAGGTTTCCTCGTCAAACCAATGTCTTGGTTCCTTCATCTGACCATATGAGGCATGTCAGGATGAAGCTTACATTCCCCTCTACTAGTCCACAACGGAACCTCCGAGGAGAATGTCTCATTATGTTGCCTCAAACACCTCTAGGAAACATCGAGATTCCCCGATTGAACCAATGTCCCCCAAGACAAATCAAGGTTTCCTCGTGAAACCAATGTCTTGGTTCCTTCATTTGACCATCTAAGCCATGTCATGATGAAGTCTACATTCCCCCCTACTAGTCCACACATGACCCTCTGGTGAGAATGTCTCATGATGTTGCCTCAAACATCAACACATTGACATAAGCTTCATGTGATCTCTACTAAGGGGTTTGTCATTGCTTCCCATGTCCATCTTGATCAGTCCACACCAAATACTTGCATTGATCTCACCAAATGCGAGAGAAATTTTTGCACATGCACCCATGTTTAGCTCAACACAAACCGATCCCAATTAAACAAATGAGGATTCTTGGGATTATACTCATGATCTCATCCTACAATATATGACCCATTGGCATTAGATGCACGAATGACCCATATGAAGGGATATCCACTCGCCTTCAACCCAAGAACTATCTTATGAGTTTGATCTTTTGAAAGAACAACAAGGCTTCCAAAAGAAACATACACAACCATTCCAAGCTTCGTACCCTCGCTCCCCTCTATGTGCAATCCGTATAGAAAATGCAATCCAAATAGATGAAACATGTCTGAAATCAAGAGTATTTTTAACCAGGGGAAGCTCTTGTCCAAGATAAGCGTGGTGGCGGCATACATACATTTCAACAACAAGACGCCTTTCACTTGCATTTTAAATACATCATTGTTGTTCCACACGCTAACGACGACCCTTAAAAACTTCTAAAGAATGGTGATAACAGACCCCAATCTTGTCTAGAGCATGGAGAACATGACAGGGCCCAGGACCATGGGTGACATGCTCCTCCTCCCCAACGGAGAATTGATCATCATCAGCGATGCCCAGAAAGGTGTTGTTGGGTGGGACATAGTCAACACTCTCGTTTTCTCCCCTTTACTCTACTGACCCGATGCATGTTTCTTTAAACTCACAAACACCACCATCCCCAGACTATACCACTCCACCGCAAGTCTATTTGTTGATGGAAGACTTCTCTTCAGCGGCTCCAACACCCACTTCGGCTATGTTTTCACTAGAATTCCTTTCCCAACAAAGCTCCGACTGGAAATCTACAACCCTTACTATTTGGAGTCTTTTTACGCAATCTTCTGCTCTCAGATAACCTTTGTTTCCTCCACTTCCATCAACTATAGTGCCTCCTTTAGGGTGGTTTTCTCTGTGCGTGCTAATCTGACCTCCACCAACATTGTCCAAGTGAGAATCTACTCTTCGTCGTTCACCACAGATAGTTATTCCATGAACCAGAGATTGGTCACCCTCGCAGCTTCCATGCTAGCCCTCCTCCCCAATTCCATGAATGTTTACTCATTGACGGTAACGGCTCCTCCGAGCAGAGTGGTTGCATCGCCTGGATAGTACATGATGTTTGTTGTCAACGAGGGCATTCCCAGCATCACCCAATGGGTTCAATTCAGAGCTTA
>SNQJ01S0055089.1:28119-52898 GCA_010110895.2 Picea sitchensis | reverse complement strand
ATTTATTATTTGTTTATATATTATAAAATAAAATTCATTGTCACCGTATTATTACAACGAGAATCATGCACCATTTTTTTTAAAGGTCCAAATGACTATACTTTGCATATTTATCATTATCATTGTAACTTTGTAACTTTGATCATAGTGCAATATTTTATGAAAAATGATTTTTAAAATAAACGATATTTATCATTATCATTGTAACTTTGTAACTTTGATTCTAGTGCAATATTTTATGAAAAATGATTTTTAAAATAAATGAGATGAGTAAAAAAGTTTTGTTTATTATGAGTCTAATTGAAAATATAAAATAAAATATATTTATTATTTTCCAACAAAATAAATCACCATCAATTATATAAAACAATTTTCTTGACAAACAAAAATACAATTAATTTCTCTTTATGATTTGAAATATTTGTTTTACTCACATAAAACCTACCTACTAATGAACTTTGAAACTAAAATAAATCCTTAAACTACAAATCCTAAGACTATAAAAAAAATAAATGAGAAAGGCTGATTTTGGTTTGCTAAATCTTCCATAATATAAATCCTCATAATATAAGAAAATAAATGTGAGAGGCCGATTTTGGTATGCTGAATCTTCCAAATTATTGTTGAAATATAATTGTGTTCACGATAGAGGTAGCAGGGAACTCAAAAGGCATTGACATATATCTTGGATATCTTGATAATTACAATAATTGGATCATGTCTCTATTAATCTTTTGAAATCCTTACAAGTAAATAGATTTTATAGATTGTTGTCATGTAACAAGAAAATTTAGGAACGTTAAAAATGGTGGTAAATAAAGTGTTAATGTTTGGACAATATTGGGAAGACATTCTTCCATATATATATATATATATGACATAATATTTATAACATAAGATATAAATATATATAATAAATAAGTAGTTATTTATTATCCAAGGAAGACGTCCTTTCATGGATGGTCACCATATGTTTTCTATATATGTCACATATCATATTATCTTATATAGAAAAATCAACATGGTATGAGAGCAAGACTGAGATTGACTCCCTCACAGGAGGGCCAAGGAAAATAAGAGAGATAGATTACGTTTTGTGTGAAGATTTTTAACATCATGAAGATCATATATGATTGCTACAATACAAACTAAGTCTTTTCCAAAACTTGTTTTGGGCCTCAACTTCTGGTTGTGGATTAGATTCAACTGTTAAAGGGTATCAAGCAAGACTACCATTGGCTCTCATGTTGAACATCACTACCAAGTTGAATGTTCTTCCAAGAACATTTTTTATTACAAATTTCCATTGGATAATAATGGAAGTTGTTGGTAGAAAGTTTGAATTTGCGTGTGTATAATTTATTCGCAGCAGCCCCTAGGAGGCTGCTCAATTCGCAAGTGTTGTGATATGAAGTTTTATGTTCGATGAGGTTTGGATTTCAAATCCCCCTGACTTACGCATCCCCAAAGAGACATATGTATGGCACCTGAAGGTTATAGTGGTAGAGATCGGAATCGACCCCATATCACGCGAGTACAAGACCGCCCAATTGTCGATTCCGCCAAATACAAAAAAAACAAAAAATAAATATTGACAGCCAACCCAAATAATAAATAAAATATTTTTATTTGTTGAGTAACCGGAAATCCATCCTAAAACTGTCTCCAAGAGTAAATCGAACATGGGATACCAATTAAGCTCTGAATTGAACCCATTGGGTGATGCTGAGAATGCCCTCGTTGACAACAAACATCATGTACTATCCAGGTGATGCAACCACTCCGCTCGGAGGAGCCGTTACCGACAATGAGTAAACATTCATGGAATTGGGGAGGAGGGTTGGCATGGAAGCTGGGAGGGTGACCAATCTCTGGTTCATAGAATAACTATCTGTGGTGAACGACGAAGAGTAGATGCTCACTTGGACAATGTTGGCAGAGGTCAAATTAGCATGCACAGAGAAAACCACCCTAAAGGAGGCATTGTAGTTGATGGAAGTGGAGGAAACAAAGGTTATCTGAGAGCAGAAGATCACGTAAAAAGACTCCAGATAGTAAGGGTTGTAGATTTCCAGTCGGAGCTGTGTTGGGAAAGATGTTCTAGTGAAAACGTAGCCGAAGTGGGTGTTGGAGCCACTGAAGAGAAGTCTTCCATCAACGAATAGACTTGCGGTGGAGTGGTACAGTCTGGGGATGGTGGTGTTTGCGAGGTTAAAGAAATGGGCGTCGGGTTAGTAGAGTAAAGGGGGAGAAAATGAGAGTGTTGACTATGTCCCACCCAATGACGCCTTTCTAGGCATCGTTGATGATGATCACTTCTCCATTGGGGAGGAGGAGCATGTCGCCCATGGTCTTGGGCCTTGTCATGTTCTCCATGCTCCAGACAAGATTGGGGTCTGTTATCACCATTCTTTAGAAGTTTTTAAGGGTCATCGTTAGCGTGTGGAACAACGATGATGTATTTAAAATGAAAGTGAAAGGCGTCTTATCATTGAAATGTATGTATGCCGCCGCCACGCTTGTCTTGGACAAGAGCTTCCCCTAGTTAAAAATACTCTCGATTTCAGACATGTTTCACCTATTTGAATTGCATTTTCTATACGGATTGCACATAGAGGGGAGAGAGGGCATGAAGCTTGGAATGGTTGTGTATGTTTCTTTTGGAAGCGTTGTTGTTCTTTCGAAAGCTCAAACTCATAAGATAGTTCTTGGGTTGAAGGCGAGTGGATATCCCTTCATATGGGTCATTCGTGCATCTAATGCCAATGGGTCATATATTGTAGGATGAGATCATGAGTATAATCCCAAGAATTCTCATTTGTTTAATTGGGATCGGTTTGTGTTGAGCTAAACATGGGTGCATGTGCAAAAATTTCTCTCGCATTTGGTGAGATCAATGCAAGTATTTGGTGTGGATTGATCAAGATGGACATGGGAAGCAATGACAAACCCCCTTAGTCGAGATCACATGAAGCTTGTGTCAATGTGTTTATGTTTGAGGCAACATCATGAGACATTCTCACCGGAGGGTCATGTGTGGACTAGTAGGGGGGAATGTAGACTTCATCGTGACAGGCCTTAGATGGTCAAATGAAGGAACCAAGACATTGGTTTCACGAGGAAACCTTGATATGTCTTGGGGGACATTGGTTCCATTGGGGAATCTCGATGTTTCCTAGAGGTGTTTGAGGCAACATCATGAGACATTCTCCTCAGAGGTTCCTTTGTGGACTAGTAGAGGGGAATGTAAGCTTCATCCTGACAT
The DNA here is from genome assembly GCA_010110895.2 of Picea sitchensis. Classification (NCBI taxonomy): domain Eukaryota; kingdom Viridiplantae; phylum Streptophyta; class Pinopsida; order Pinales; family Pinaceae; genus Picea; species Picea sitchensis. The sequence continues at coordinate 49,633 of SNQJ01S0055089.1, read as the reverse complement.
GCCTCATATGGTCAAATGAAGGAACCAAGACATTGGTTTGATGAGGAAACCTCAATAAGTTTTGAGAGACATTGATTCCATGAGGGAACCTCAATATGTCTTAGACATTGTTTTCATGAGGAAACCTCTATATGACAAATATGGTCCAAGATGACTTAGCTTAATAGACCCCAAGGGACTAGCCACCCCTTGTAGGATGAGCTAGCTCAAGTGTTGTGTATATCAACTACATCCCTGGTTAGAGACAGATTGAGGTGATCAAATATGTTACCTTTGAGGAGGAGGTAGCCTTTAGAAGATCTAGAGGATCTCACATGGATATTGATAGTGAGAGACATGAAGAGATGGTGCCTTCTCCCCCTCACCCTCCAACAGTTCACAGGGAGACAATAGAGACTATTGATCCAATTGATGTCATTGATCATGTGGATCCAGTTGATGTTCCTAGAGATATTCAAGTAGATCAGAATATACCTGCATGGGCTCATCAGACTTTGCAAGAGGCAGAAGGACATGCAACTCCTTGTGGTACCTTTTGAGAGAGAAAGAGACCTTAAAGCTATTCTTTCTATGCTGTAACTATAAGCCACATCATTGATTTTGAGCCTTCATGTTATGAGGAGGCATCTAGTTAGCCAGTATGGAGAGATGTCATGATGGAGGAGTATCAATCCATCATGAAGAATGATGTGTGGGATATTGTTCCAAGACCCGAGGGGAAGTCTGTAGTGACTTCCAAGTGGATTTATAAGATAAAACACACAGCTGATGGGAGCATCGAGAAGCAAAAAGGAATATTTGTTGCTATAGGATTATCTCATGTGGAGGGAATATATTATGAGGAGACATTTGCTCATGTTGCTCGATACACTTCTATCCAGAAAATTATTTCCCTTACAACATCCATGGGTTAGAGACTACATCAGATGGATGTGAAGACAACCTTTCTCAATGGAGATATTGATGAAGAAGTATACATCGAGCATCCTGATGGTTTCATGATACATGAGAAGGAGTCTCATGTGTGCAGGTTGAAGAAGGCCATGTATGGATTAAAGTAGACACCTCGAGTTTGGTATGCAAGGATTGATGGACACTTGATGAGTTTGAGATTTAGCAAAAATGTTATTGATCTCCTGGAAGATACCTCTGAGTCTTTGACCATTACCATTAACCTATTTTCTTAAACTCTTAACCAATTAAAAAAATAAATAATTACATAATAATTACTTATAATACTCTAAACCACAAAAAAAAACATGTATTTCAACATTGTCAAAGTAAGATATGAACTAGGATATAATAACATCAAATACACTTTTAGCAACCAAATTGGCTCTTGAGAAATCCAAGTGCAAATCGACTCAAAGTGCATTGCTTCAAGTTCGACGAAATACGAAAAGAGGAAAGAAAAATGAGCGAATTATTAAGTTTTGTGCATGCAATCATTGATAGTAGTAAATGAGTAGAAAACCAAAACTATTAGTGCACTGATGATTGACTTTGGAGGTGACTAACGATTGAACATAAACCCAAATCACAATTCAAATCACTAAACACTTTTAAGGTCTGCAAGAGTTCATGGATGAAGTGATAAATTTGTGTTGAAGGTGTAAAATTCGATGGATACATTATGATAGCAGTATTCTAAACGTTCTATCTTTTTGGTTGTTTTCTAGTAACATTTTTCGTTTGATTTTTTCTGAAATTCAGTGATGAATGGTTGGATCTGCATATTTGAGTGGCTAAGTTTGTATAATTCGATTGCCCCAAAGGTTTTTCAGCACGTTGAATCCATTTATACATTCAAAAATACAATTTAAACAACGTAAAATATATATTTTGTCCAAATTTTCATCGTCGAATTCTAGCAAAAAAACCTAAAAGTTAAAATGTTTAGCCAACGCCCATTATGATATTTTTAGAGTCGTGATTTAGAAGATGTGAAAAATTGACTCATCTTAATTTTAAAAGATACATTCACTGTCAACTCTTAGTTTGCATAAGCATGCCGTACCATGTGGAGAAGCAGAGTTGGCATCATTAATCTTTCACCAAAACACTCCCATTTTACACGTTTTATAGCGACGTGACAGTGACAAAAGTTTATGAATAGTTGGAATGTATGCATTTGAATGGGTATATTAGTCACTTGTTTTAGAGCAGGATATGAGATCTATTATAAAATAGAGTATAAAAATTCAGTGTAAGAATAGATTTTCCATGGGCTTAATTGTTGTGTAGGTACCTTCAAATAGTAGCATTATTAATTTGTTGGAGAAGTTACAAGTGTTTGTATTTTCTATGGGTAGAGAAGCTGTGAAATTGCATCAATATTCAATATGTATTTTAATAGAGTTGCATAATGCCCTCTTTAAGTTTAGCATCACAGAGTTTCGCCTATGCAATTGTCATTGCAAGCAAACTATCCAAGTTTTAAATCAATTTTGAATACCATAATTGTAGTGTGTTGTTGACTGGCATATTGTACATAAGAACACAAGAAGTCTAAATTCAACATTGTTACAGTGCATTTGAATGTCGCAGTTGGAATTGGTCTTGGTTTTTTTAGCAAGCAAACCAAGCGTTAAAACCAATCCTAGAGCATAATCATTATTTTTTTCCTATTGATGATTAGAAGAAGAGCAGGTTTGCACTTAGAATTGCATAGAGAACAAAGTTTTTCTTTCATCCTTGTTCACCAGTGATTCTAGATTATAGACGCATTAAATTATTTTTTTGTTGTTGGCACACTTATTTATATGAGAGCAGGGGTGAATCAATATAAGGTTCTATTTGTTTTCTTACTAAACTGCACTTTATCAATTCATTACTTTACCAACCATAAGAAATCATTAAGAAATGTATATAGATATGCAATGCATAGTACACAATGATTTAACATGGAAACCCAAATGAGAGAAATCCACAAAAAAAATTGTATTCAACTATATTTATTGGCAACAACATGTTACAGACACCAATCTGTTTGTTTGAGCACCAACTCAACAACACTTGTAGGCAACAACCTATAGTTACAATATTTCCAGGCACCAACTATAACACCTTGTTTTCCCCCAAGACTATAATTATGCTAAGACTTCATATAAGTATGTTTATGAAGCATGTAATTATGTTTTTATTTAATGAAAATACCAAAAAACCATTGACCGAGAGGGAACGACCTTGCAAGTACTGGCCATGACACACAAGTGGGAATTGATGAAGTAGGGATTGATGAAGTGGCATGGAATGGGAAGCTAAGTTGTTTTTATGAAGTAAACAGGAAGCTTGTTTAACAAGCTATCTTATGCTTGCTAAGCCTAAACTCATACCTTCTAGCATACCTAATACGAATGAGTCACGTGATTAGTTATGGAAGGATAAGGAAGTGGTTGAGGCAATTAATGGTTGTTGATGGATTGGTATTTTGGAGAAGAAAAAGGCCAATGAGATGAATTGAAAACTTGAGATTTCGGTTTTCCCCCTCATAATGGGAACTATGGACTATAGGTTTTTTCTGTGGGAAGGCCATGGGAACCCTAAGGAGATCAGTCAAGGAGACCACAAATGGAGAAGAGAGACCAGACACTCAACAAGAAAGGCGTGGTATCAAATATAGTAGTAACACACACACGAGAAATGAGAAAATAAAATATCAATCGGATTCATGAGCAATAGCATCATAGAGAATAGCCGCTCAGAACAGAGGAGTTTGAGATCACAGATTGAGAAAAATTGAGAGGTTTCCTTGAAGAAAATAGGAAACTCATCCAACTTGAGAGTGATCACCCTGAAGAAGAAAATCCCTAAATATAGACTAGAGAAATAATGGACTACAGTTTGGTGCTTACTGGATAGAAACCGACACTGGTAAGGGGAGGTCCCTGACGAGCTTTTTAGCTGAGAGGGGACTCCTTTGTGTAGAGGAAATCTAGTTGAGAAATCACTTGATAAAATTGTAGAGTTCCCGAGCTCAGTGGAAAGGGGGTAAATTCTATTGTTGTTAGTGGAGGAAGGAGAGTAACCTTCTTGGATCATCTAAGTTGGAAGCCGGATGAATCATTTTGATCAAAATCTGGACCAGGGGTCAAATTTTAGCTCAAAAGTCAAAGTTCTCAGAATTGCCTCAAAACGAACGAGAGCGTAGCCCTCATCGTCATGAACCCAACATAACTCGTTTAGTCTCAAACGGACGTCGGGAGCGAGAGATATTGCGATCTGTTCAAATCGTCAAATAGGCAAAAAAAGGGATGCTAACTGTGTAGTCCGTACAGTCCGTACAGGCTGACGTGGCATGACCATACACTGACATGGCAGAGGTGATGTGGCAGAGCTGAGTAGGCACATGCTGACATGGTAGTTTCGGATTGGCAGATTTGGGTGAATCATTTGTCGACACATGGCATCATTTTTGGCAAATGGTGTGGTACCACGTGGCCCAGTCATGGGTTGCCACGTGGCACCATGGAAATGGTTTATTAGTTCAAAATTTATGGAGTCTGTGGGGATCGAACCCCGGACCTCCCCCTTTGGCTCCGCGCTTTAGTAGAGTGTGGGCTACCACTAGCCCACACGGTGTTTCTTATTAACAATATGCATTTAAATTTATTTAAATTAAAGTTTTTGTATATTGGCGCGGGGGTCAGGCTGGGGCTTAGCCCCAGCCCATGGTTGCATTGTACACCATACAACCATTGTATACACGGAGTGTGGGTTTTGGTATTACAATGGACTTTAGCCTCGGTTATATGTGTATTACCATATGACCCTACACGGAGCGCGGGTTTTGGTATTATAATGGACTTTAGCCTTGGTTATATGTGTATTACCATGTGACCACCATTTTAAATGGGCGCGCGGGTTTAGTTTGGTGTTCAAACGGTTAGCCCCCGGTCTTATTGATCGATCCATATGACCTTAATTTTGGTGGTTGGGGGTTTCAGTTCCGTTAACCGTTCGATAGTTTAGCTAGTTTTTCAGTTGCACATGTGTGCTGGGTTTAAGCACGCATTTTGAGGCGTGTTCTTGGTTCAACGTACAGGAGGTGCATTTTGGCGAACCAGAGACAACAAGCTTGAAGGAAGAGAATGGCAGGAGGCCTATCTTCTTCATTTTTTGGCCAAATGAGGTGTCGTAAAAGACCATCTAGGAGTTTTTGGACGTTCTAAATCCATTGGCACTGTTTTCAAATCCATTTGAAGACTTCTTTTGTAGGTTTTTAACCATTGAAGTTTCAGGAAGCTCTAGCGAGCTTGAAGCCCTCATTGATTGAGGTCATGTTTTGGTGAGTCCAAGTTTGTTTTCTGTGACTGAATAGTCATTTTTGGCTAATTGTTATTCTCTGAACACATTGGGATAGGTTTTAGAGGCTTTTGAGGACTTTTACAGGTGTTTTTTCCATAGAGAATCTCATGGAAGCTTAAGGCCACATGTAGAAGAGGTCATGCCCGGATGAGACATGATCCGTTTTCAGATTTCTATTAGTCATTTTTGGGGTTTTTATGTATTCTGATCCCAATGGTACAGTCTGTTTTTCCATTGGAGTTGAGAATCAACTTGTAAAATAATTTTTGACAAATTAATCCCAGAGAGCCAAGTCCATTGATGGAGGCTCAAGGAGATGTAGCCCGGAGAGGGGTGAACTCCTTTATCATCTTGTTATTGTTGTGAGTTTGATGGTTTATTTGCTGCAAGTTATTTTTTCTATTTTATTTATGAAAACAACATATTTAATCTTGCAAAGACCTCACACATAACCATTTAAAAGAAGCATGAATTTAACACATAATTTATCTTGCATATATTTTAACACATGGAGCAAGGTCCTGCAAAGTTTATTTTAATGAAGTAGAGGGTGCTTGCATAGCATAACAAGTCAGCCTTCTATTTTCAGATCACATTTCCCTTGTGGTATCATGGCTTGGCACAGGGGTGACATACTATAGGAAGACACTTTGCAGTGTGGCCAAGGGTTGAGAGGAAAGGCATCCTCTCTCAATTAGTCAAAATTGGAAATTTCCCTAGTCAGATAAGTGTATAACTTGTTTTATTCAAATTGTGTACGAATTATGTATGTATGTGTGTAATTGTATGGTTAANCTTGTAAAATAATTTTTGACAAATTAATCCCAGAGAGCCAAGTCCATTGATGGAGGCTCAAGGAGATGTAGCCCGGAGAGGGGTGAACTCCTTTATCATCTTGTTATTGTTGTGAGTTTGATGGTTTATTTGCTGCAAGTTATTTTTTCTATTTTATTTATGAAAACAACATATTTAATCTTGCAAAGACCTCACACATAACCATTTAAAAGAAGCATGAATTTAACACATAATTTATCTTGCATATATTTTAACACATGGAGCAAGGTCCTGCAAAGTTTATTTTAATGAAGTAGAGGGTGCTTGCATAGCATAACAAGTCAGCCTTCTATTTTCAGATCACATTTCCCTTGTGGTATCATGGCTTGGCACAGGGGTGACATACTATAGGAAGACACTTTGCAGTGTGGCCAAGGGTTGAGAGGAAAGGCATCCTCTCTCAATTAGTCAAAATTGGAAATTTCCCTAGTCAGATAAGTGTATAACTTGTTTTATTCAAATTGTGTACGAATTATGTATGTATGTGTGTAATTGTATGGTTAATGGGAAATGTAAATGTTTGTAATTGACAAAAGGAATATTTGAATGGTTGGTATGAGTTGATGATACCTTGTTATCTTATCAAACCGTGAGCTCATTTAAGTGTGGATAGTTTTTTCCCTCATAATCTTGTGGATTTATAGGAAACCTTGTAGGACATGGACAAAAACATCATTTAACCATTGACGTGGGTGTCTTATTGGTTGGGGAGATCCCTATGAGGAATAGAGAACCCTAAATCTTGAGGAGGTTCCAATATTTTCTAGAAACCTTGCAATATATGTAAGAACTACCTTTTGATCAATATTAGTCGGTCTTGATAGTCTTAGAATAGGCATATAACTCCTTGAGGACCAATAAAGTCTTGAAGAAACCATGACTTTGTCCAAGTTCCTAAGATGGGTATTAACTAGTAAGGAAATCATGTGATGCATTTTGAGAGATTACAGTTGTTGATTCAACTGGATAAGTAAATCTCAACCCTTGCTCAGAAGGGGAGTTATCATCGGGATTGACTGAGTTACAGGACTTAAGAGAATTCTGAAAACAACGATGAGATTCTAGAGATGAGATCTGGAATGTTGTTCTCGATGCATCATCATCGAAGTATAGAAGGTCGTTAAGACAATATGTTGGCCAAAAGTGTTGACGACAATAAAGTCTTGAGAAATAATAATAGTAGTTGATCAACACATAGGAGAGATACAATATCTCCATCATGGATGTGTGGTAGGTCCCTGTTGGCACAATGCACTTGAATGTTGCAATTGGAATTGGTCCTGTTTTTTTTAGCAAGAAAACCAAGAGTTAAAACCAATCCTAGAGCATAATCATTATTTTTTGCCTATTGATGATATGAAGAAGAGAAGGTTTGCACTTAGAATTGCATAGAGAAGAAAGTTTTTCTTTCATCCTTGTTCTTCAGTGATTGTAGACTATAGACGCATTAAATTATTTTTTTGGTGTTGGCACACTTATTTATATGAGAGGAGGGGTGAATCAATATAAGGTTCCATTTGTTTTCTTACTAAACTCCACTTTATCAATTCATTACTTTACCAACCATAAGAAATCATCAAGAAATGTATATAGATATGCAATGCATAGTACACAAAGATTTAACATGGAAACCCAAATGGGAGAAAACCACAAAAAAACTTGTATTCAACTATATTTATTGGCAACAACCTGTTACAGACACCAATCTGTTTGTTTGAGCACCAACTTAGCAACACTTGTAGGCAAAAACCTATAGTTACAATATTTCCAGGCACCAACTATAGCACCTTGTTTTCCCCCAAGAATGTAATTATGCTAAGACTTCATATAAGTATGTTTATGAAGCATGTAATTATGTTTTTATTTAATTGAAACACCAAAAAACCATTGACTGAGAGGGAATGACCTTGCAAGTACTGGCCATGATACACAAGTGGGAATTGATGAAGGAGGGATTGATGAAGTGGCATGGAATGGGAAGCTAAGTTATTTTTATGAAGTAAAGAGGAAGCTTGTTTAACAATCTATCTTATGCTTTCTAAGCCTAAACTCATACCTTCTAGCATACCTGATATGGATGAGTCACGTGATGAGTTATGGAAGGATAAGGAAGTGGTTGAGGCAATTAATGGTTGTTGATGGATTGGTATTTTGGAGAAGAAAAAGGCCAATTAGATTAGTTGAAAATGTGAGATTTTGGTTTTCCCCCTCATAATGGGAACTACGGACTACAGGTTTTTTTTGTGGGAAGGATATGGGAACCCTAAGGAGATTGGGCGAGGATACCACAAATGGAGAAGAGAGACCATACACTCAACAAGAAGGGTGTGGTATCAAATATAGAAGTAACACACACAAGAGAGATGAGAAAATAAAATATGAATCAGATTCATGAGCACTAGACTCATAGAGAATAACCGCTAAGAACAGAGGAGTTTGAGATCCTAGATTGAGAAAAAGTGAGAGGTTGCTTGAAGAAAATAGGAAACTCATCCAACTTGAGAGTGATCACCCTAAAGTAGAGAATCCCTAAATATAGATGAGTGAAATAATGGACTACAATTTGGTGCTTACTGGATAGAAACCGACACTGGTAAGGGGAGGTCCCTGACGGACTTTTTAGCTAAGAGCGGACTCCTTTGTGTAGAGGAAATCTAGTTGAGAAACCACTTGATAAAATTGTAGAGTTCCTGAGCTCAGTGGAAAGGGGGTAACTTCCATTGTTGTTAGTGGAGGAAGGAGAGTAACCTTCTTGGATCATCTGAGCTGGAAGTCAGATGAATCATTTCCCTTATGGTATCATGGCTTGGCAGAGGGGTGGCATACTATAGGAAGGCACTCAGCAGTGTGCCCAAGGGTTGAGAGGAAAGGCATCCTCTCCCAATTAGTCGAAATTGGAAATTTCCCTAATCAGATAAGTGTATAACTTGTTTTATTCAAATTGTGTACGAATTATCTATGTATGTGTGTAATTGTATGGTTAATGGGAAATGTAAATGCTTGTAATTGGCAAAAGGAATATCTGAATGGTTGGTATGAGTTGATGATACCTTGTTATCTTATCAAACCGTGAGCTCATTTAAGTGTGGATAGTTTTTTCCCTCATAATCCTGTGGCTTTATAGGAAATCTTGTAGGACATGGAAAAAAACATCATTTAACCACTGCCGTGGGTGTCTTATTGGTTGGGGAAATCCCTGTGAGGAATAGAGAACCCTAAATCGTGAGGAGGTTCCAATATTTTGTAGAAATCTTGGAAGATATGTAAGAACTACCTTTTGATCAATATTAGTTGGTCTTGATAGTCTTAGAGTAGGCATATAACTCCCTGAGGACCAATAAAGTCTTGAAGAAACCATGAATTTGGCCAGGTTCCTAAGATGGGTATTAACTAGTAAGGAAATCATGTGATGCATTTTGAGAGATTACATTTGTTGATTCAACTGGATGATTAAATCTCAACCCTTCTTCAGGAGGGGAATTATCATTGGGATTGATTGAGTTACAGGACTTAAGAGAAGTCTGAAAATGACGATGAGATTCTAGAGACGATATCTGGAATGTTGTTCTCGATGCATCATCGTCGAAGTATAGAAGGTCGTTAAGACAATGTGTTGGACAAAAGTGTCGACGACAATAAAGGCTTGAGAAATAATAATAGTCGTTGATCAACACATAGGAGAGAGAGAATATCTCCATTGTGGATGTGTGGTAGGTTCTTGTTGGCATAGTGCACTTGAATGTTGTAATTGAAATTGGTCCTGGTTTTTTTAGCAAGAAAACCAAGAGTTAAAACCAATCCTAGAGCATAATCATTATTTTTTGCCTATTGATTATTAGAAGAAGAGCAGGTTTTCACTTAGAATTGCATAGAGAACAAAGTTTTTCTTTCATCCTTGTTTGCCAATGATTGTAGATTATAGACGCATTAAATTAGTTTTTGGGGGTTGGCACACTTATTTATATGAGAGCAGAGGTGAATCAATATAAGGTTCCCTTTTTTTTCTTCCTAAACTGCACTTTATCAATTCATTACTTTACCAACCATAAGAAATCATGAATAAATGTATAGAGATATGCAATCCATAGTACACAAAGATTTAACATGGAAACCCAAATGGGAGAAAAAAACAAAAAAACTTGTATTCAACTATATTTATTGGCAAAAACCTGTTACAGACACCAATCTGTTTGTTTGAGCACCAACTCGGCAACACTTGTTTGCAACAACCTATAGTTAAAATATTTCCAGGCACCAACTATAACACCTTGTTTTCCCCCAAGACTATAATTATGCTAAGACTTCATATAAGTATGTTTATGAAGCATGTAATTATGTTTTTATTTAATGAAAACACCAAAAAAACGTTGACTAAGAGGGAACGACCTTGCAAGTAATGGCCATGATACACACGCGGGAATTGATGAAGTGGCATGGAATGGGAAGCTAAGTTGTTTTTATGAAGTAAATAGGAAGCTTGTTTAACAAGCTATCTTATGCTTTCTAAGCCTAAACTCATACCTTCTAGCATACCTGATATGAATGAGTCACGTGATTAGTTATGGATGGATAAGGAAGTGGTTGAGTCAATTAATGGTTGTTGATGGATTGGTATTTTGGAGAAGAAAAAGGCCAATTATAAGACTTGAAAACATGATATTTCAGTTTTCCCCCTCATAATGGGAACTACGGACTATAGGTTTTTTCTGCGGGAAGGCCATGGGAAACCTAAGGAGATCAATCGAGGATACCACAAATGGAGAAGAGAGACACGACACTCAACAAGAAGAGTGTGGTATCAAATATAGAAGTAACACACACACGAGAGCTGAGAAAATAGAATATGAATCGGATTCATGAGCAGTAGACTCATAGAGAATAGTCGTTGAAAACATAGGAGTTTGAGATCACAGATTGAGAAAAAGTGAGAGGTTTCCTTGAAGAAAATAGGAAACTCGTCCAACTTGAGAGTGATCACCCTAAAGTAGAGAATCCCCAAATCTAGACTAGAGAAATAATGGACTACAGTTTGGTGCTTACTGGATAGAAACCAACACTGGTAAGTGGAGGTCCCTGATGGACTTTTTAGCTAAGAGGGGTCTCCTTTGTGTAGAGGAAATCTAGTTGAGAAACCACTTGATAAAATTGTAGGGTTCCTGAGCTCGGTGGAAAGGGGGTAACTTATATTGTTGTTAGTGGAGGAAGGAGAGTAACCTTCTTGGATCATCTGAGTTGCAAGTCGGATGAATCATTTCCCTTGTGGTATCATGGCTTGGCACAAGGGTGGCATACTATAGGAAGACACTCTGCAGTGTGTCCAAGGGTTGAGAGGAAATTCATCCTCTCTCAATTAGTCGAAATTGTAAATTTCCCTAGTCAGATAAGTGTATAACTTGTTTATTCAAATTGTGTACGAATTATGTCTGTATGTGTGTAATTGTATGGTTAATGGGAAATGTAAATGCTTGTAATTGACAAAAGGAATATCTGAATGGTTGGTATGAGTTGATGATACCTTGTTATCTTATCAAACCGTGATCTCATTTAAGTGTGGATAGTTTTCTCCCTCATAATCTTGTGGCTTTATAGGAAAGCTTGCAGAGCTTGGACAAAACCATCATTTAACCACTAACGTGGGTGTCTTATTGGTTGGGGAGATCCCTGTGAGGAATAGAGAACCCTAAATCCTGAGGAGGTTCCAATATTTTGTAGAAATCTTGAAAGATATGTAAGAACTACCTTTTGATCAATATTAGTCGATCTTGATAGTCTTAAAGTATGCATATAACTCCCTGAGGACCGATAATGTCTTGAAGAAACCATGAATTTGGCCAAGTTCCTAAGATGGGTATTAACTAGTAAGGAAATCATGTGATGCATTTTTAAAGATTACAGTTGTTGATTCAGCTGCATGAGTGAATCTCAACCCTTCTTCAGGAGGGGAATTATCATCGGGATTGACTGAGTTACAGGACTTAAGAGAAGTCCAGAAACGATGATGAGATTCTAGAGACGAGATCTAGAATGTTGTTCTCGATGCATCATCGTCAAATTATAAAAGGTTGTTAAGACAATGTGTTGGCCAAAAGTGACGACGACAATAAGTTCTTGAGAAATAATAATAGTCATTGATCAACACATAGGAGAGAGAGAATATCTCCATCGTGGATGCGTGGTAGGTTCCTGTTGGCACAATGCACTTGAATGTTGCAATTGGAATTGGTCCTGGAATTTTTAGCAAGCAAACCAAGAGTTAAAACCAATCCTAGAGCATAATCATTTTTTTTTCCTATTGATGATTAGAAGAAGAGAAGGTTTCCACTTAGAATTGCATAGAGAACAAAGATTTTCTTTCATCCTTGTTCGCCAATGATTGTAGTTATAGACGCATTAAATTATTTTTTGGGTGTTGGCACACTGATTTATATGATAGCAGGGGTGAATCAATATAAGGTTCCATTTATTTTCTTACTAAACTACACTTTATCAATTCATTACTTTACCAACCATAAGAAATCATCATGAAATGGATATATATATGCAATGGATAGTACACAAAGATTTAACATGGAAACCCAAATGGGAGAAAACCACAAAAAAACTTGTATTCAACTATATTTATTGGCAACAACCTGTTATAGACACCAATTTGTTTGTTTGAGCACCAACTCAGCAACACTTGTAGGCGACAACCTATAGTTACAATATTTCTAAGCACCAACTATAACACCTTGTTTTCCCCCAAGACTGTAATTATGCTAAGACTTCATATAAGTATGTTTATGAAGCATGTAATGATGTTTTTATTTAATGAAAACACCAAAAAACTGTTGACTGAGAGGGAACGACCTTGGAAGTACTGGCCATGATATAAAAGTGGGAATTGATGAAGTAGGGATTGATGAAGTGGCATGGAATGGGAGGCTAAGTTGTTTTTTATGAAGAAAATAGGAAGCTTGTTTAACAAGCTATCTTATACTTTCTAAGCCTAAACTCATACCTTCTAGCATACCTGATATGAATGAGTCATGTGATTAGTTATGGTAGGATAAGCAAGTGGTTGACGCAATTAATGGTTGTTGATGGATTGGTATTTTGGAGAAGAAAAAGGCCAATTAGATGACTTGAAAATGTGAGATTTCGGTTTTCCCTCTCATAATGGGAACTACGGACTACAGGTTTTTTCTGCTGGAAGGCCATGGGAACCCTAAGGAGATTGGTCAAGGAGACCACAAATGGACAAGAGAGACCAGACACTCAACAAGAAGGGTGTGGTATCAAATATAGAAGTAACACACACATGAGAGATGAGAAAATAAATATGAATCGGATTCAAGAGCAGTAGACTCATAGAGAATAGCCACTGAGAACAGAGGAGTTTGAGATCACAAATTGAGAAAACGTGAGAGGTTTCCTTGAAGAAAATAGGAAAATCATCCAAATTGAGAGGGATCACCCCGAATTAGAGAATCCTTGAATCTAGACTAGAGAAATAATGGACTACAGTTTGGTTCTTACTGGATAGAAATCGATAGTAGTAAAGGGAGGTCCCTGACGGAATTTTTAGCTGAGAGGGGAATCCTTTGTGTAGAGGAAATCTAGTTGAGAAACCACTTGATAAAATTGTAGAGTTACTGAGCTCAGTGGAAAGAGGGTAACTTCTATTGTTGTTAGTGGAGGAAGGAGATTAACCTTCTTGGATCATCTGAGTGGGAAGCTAGATGAACATTTCCCTTGTGGTATCATGGCTTGGAACAGGGGTGGCATACTATAGGAAGGCACTCTGCAGTGTGGCCAAGGGTTGAGAGGAAATGTGTCCTCTCTCAATTAGTCGAAATTGGAAATTTCCCTAGTCAGATAAGTGTATAACTTGTTTTATTCAAATTGTGTATGAATTATGTATGTATGTGTGTAATTGTATGGTTAATGGGAAATGTAAATGCTTGTAATTGACAAAAGGAATATTTGAATGGTTGGTATGAATGGATGATACCTTGTTATCTTATCAAACCGTGAGCTCATTTAAGTGTTGATAGTTTTTTCCCTCATAATCTTGTGGCTTTATAGGAAAGCTTGCAGGACATGGAAAAAAACATCATTTAACCACTGACGTGGGTGTCTTATTGGTTGGGGAGATCCCTGTGAGGAATAGAGAACCCTAAATCCTGAGGAGGTTCCAATATTTTGTAGAAATCTTGCAAGATATGTAAGAACTACCTTTTGATCAATATTAGTCAGACTTGATAGTCTTAGAGTAGGCATATACCTCCCTGAGGACCGATAAAGTCTTGAAGAAACCGTGAATTTGGCCAAGTTCCTAAGATGGGTATTAACTAGTAAAGAAATCATGTGATGCATTTTGAGAGATTACAGTTGCTGATTCAACTGGATGAGTAGATCTCAACCCTTCTTCAGGAGGGGAATTATCATCGGATTGACTGAGTTACAGGACTTAAGAGAAGTTCGAAAACGACGATGAGATTCTAGAGACAAGATCTGGAATGTTGTTCTCTATGCATCATCGTCAAATTATAGAAGGTTGTTAAGACAATGTGTTGGCCAAAAGTGACGACGACAATAAGTGCTTGAGAAATAATAATAGTCATTGATCAACACATAGGAGAGAGAGAATATCTCCATCGTGGATGCATGGTAGGTTCCTGTTGGCACAATGCACTTGAATGTTGCAATTGGAATTGGTCTTGGTCTTTTTAGCAAGCAAACCAAGAGTTAAAACCAATCCTAGAGCATAATCATTATTTTTTGCCTATTGATGATTAGAAGAAGAGAAGGTTTTCACTTAGAATTGCATAGAGAACAAAGTTTTTCTTTCATCCTTGTTCACCATTGATTGTAGATTATAGACACATTAAATTATTTTTTTGTTGTTGGCACACTTATTTATATGAGAGCAGTGGTGAATCAATATAAGGTTCCATTTTTTTTCTTACTAAACTGCACTTTATCAATTCATTACTTTACCAACCATAAGAAATCACCAAGAAATGTATATAGATATGCAATGGATAGTACACAAAGATTTAACATGGAAACCCAAATGGGAGAAAACCACAAAAAAACTTGTATTCAACTATATTTATTGGCAACAACCTATTACAGACACCAATCTATTTGTTTGAGCAACAACTCAACAACACTTGTAGGCAACAACCTATAGTTACAATATTTCAAGGCACGAACTATAACACCTTGTTTTCCCCCAAGACTGTAATTATGCTAAGACTTCATATAAGTATGTTTATGAAGCATTTAATTATGTTTTTATTTAATGAATACACCAAAAAACCATTGAATGAGAGGGAACGACCTTGCAAGCACTGGCCATGATACAAAAGTGGGAATTGATGAAGTAGGGATTGATGAAGTGGAATGGAATGGGAAGCTAAGTTGTTTTTATGAAGTAAATAGGAAGCTTGTTTAAAAATCTATCTTATGCTTGCTAAGCCTAAACTCAAACCTTATAGCATACCTGATATGAATGAGTCGTGTGATTAGTTATGGAAGGATAAGGAAGTGGTTGAGGAAATTAATGTTTGTTGATGTATTGGTATTTTGGAGAAGAAAAAGGCCAATTAGATGACTTGAAAATGTGAGATTTTGGTTTTACCCCTCATAATGGGATCTATGGTCTACAGGTTTTTTCTACGGGAAGGCCATGGGAACCCTAAGGAGATCGATCAAGGAGACCAGAAATGGAGAAGAGAGACAAAACACTCAATTAGAAGGGTGTGGTATCAAATATATAAGTAACACACACATGAGAGCTGAGAAAATAAAATATGAATCGGATTCATGAGCAGTAAACTCATAGAGAATAGCCGCTGAGAACAAAGGAGTTTTTGATCACGATTGAGAAGAAGTGAGAGGTTTCCTTGAAGAAAATAGGAAATACATCCAACTTGAGAGTGATCACCCTGAAGTAGAGAATCCCTGAATCTAGACTAGAGAAATAATGGACTACAGTTTGGTGCTTACTGAATAGAAACCGACACTGGTAAGGGGAGCTCCCTAATAGAATTTTTAGTTGAGAGGGGCTCCTTTCTGTAGAGTAAATCTAGTTGAGAAACCACTTGATAAAATTGTAGAGTTCCTGAGCTTAGTGGAGAGGGGGTAACTTCTATTATTGTTAGTGGAGGAAGGGGAGTAACCTTCTTGGATCATCTGAGTTGGAAGCCGAATGAATCATTTCCCTTATGGTATCATTGCTTGGAACAGGGGTGGCATACTATAGGAAGGAACTCTGTAGTGTGGCCAAGGGTTGAGAGAAAAGGCATCCTCTCTCAATTAGTCGAAATTGGAAATTTCCCTAGTTAGATAAGTGTATAACTTGTTTTATTCAAATTGTTTATGAATTATGTATGTATGTGTGTAACTGTATGGTTAATTGGAAATGTAAATTCTTGTAATTGACAAAAGGAATATCTGAATGGTTGGTATGAGTTGATGATACCTTGTTATCTTATCAAACCATGAGCTCATTTAAGTGTGGATAGGTTTTTCCCTCATAATCTTGTGGCTTTATTGGAAATCTTGTAGGACATGGATAAAAATATCATTTAACCACTGACGTGGGTGTCTTATTGGTTGGGGAGATCTCTGTGAGGAATAGAGAACCATAAATCTTGAAGAGGTTCCAATATTTTCTAGAAATCTTGCAAGATATGTAATAACTACCTTTTGATCAATATTAGTTGGTCTTGATAGTCTTAGAGTAGGCATTTAACTCCCTGGGGATCGATAAAGTCTTGCAGAAACTGTGAATTTGGCCAAGTTCATAAAATGGGTATTAACTAGTAAGGAAATCATGTGATGCATTTTGAGAGATTACAATTGTTGATTCAACTGGATGAGTAAATATCAACCCTTCTTCAGGAGGCGAATTATCATCGGGATTGACTGAGTTACAAGACTTAAGAGAAGTTCGAAAATGACGATGAGATTCTAGAGACGAGATCTAGAATGTTGTTCTCGATGCATCATCGTCAAAGTATAGAAGGTCGTTAAGACAATGTCTTGGCCAAAAGTGTCGAAGACAATAAAGGCTTGAGAAATAATAATAGTCGTTGGTCAACACATAGGAGAGAGAGAATATCTCCATCGTGGATGTGTGGTAGGTTCCTGTTGGCACAATGCACTTGAATGTTGCAATTGGAATTGGTCCTGGTCTTTTTAGCAAGCAAACCAAGAGTTAAAACCAATCCTAGAGCATAATCATTATTTTTTCCCTATTGATGATTAGAAGAGAAGGTTTGCACTTAGAATTTCATAGAGAACAAAGTTTTTCTTTCATCCTTGTTCGCCAGTGATTGTAGATTATCGATGCATTAAATTATTTTTTTGTTGTTGGCACAATTATTTATATGAGAGCAGGGGTGAATCAATATAAGGTTCCATTTGTTTTCTTACTAAACTACACTTTATCAATTCATTACTTTACCAACAATAACAAATCATCAAGAAATGTAGATAGATATGCAATGCATAGTACACAAAGATTTAACATGGAAACCCAAATGGGAGAAAACCACAAAAAAACTTGTATTCAACTATATTTATTGGCAACAACCTATTACAGACACCAATCTGTTTGTTTGAGCAACAAATTAGCAACACTTGTAGGCAACAACCTATAGTTACAATATTTCCAGGCACCAACTATAACACCTTGTTTTCCCCCAAGACTGGAATTATGCTAAGACTTCATATAAGTATGTTTATGAAGCATGTAATTATGTTTTTATTTAATGAAAACACCAAAAAATCATTGACTGAGAGGGAACGACCTTGCAAGAACTAGCGATGATACACAAGTGGGAATTGATGAAGTAGGGATTGATGAAGTGGCATGGAATGGGAAGCTAAGATGTTTTTATGAAGTAAACATGAAGCTTGTTTAACAAGCTATCTTATGCTTGCTAAGCCTAAAATCATACCTTCTAGCATAACTGATATGAATGAGTCGTGTGATTAGTTATGGAAGGATAAGGAAGTGGTTGAGGTAATTAATGGTTGTTGATGGATTGGTATTTTGGAGAATAAAAAGGCCAATTAGATGACTTGAAAACATGAGATTTCGGTTTTCCCCCTCATAATGGGAACTACGGACTACATGTTTTTTCTGCGGGAAGGCCATGGGAACCATAAGGAGATCGGTCCAAGAGACCACAAATGGAGAAGAGAGACCAGACACTCAACAAGAAGGGTGTGGTATCAAATATAGAAGTAACACACACACGAGAGCTGAGAAAATAAACTATGAATCAGATTCATGAGCAGTAGACTCATAGAGAATAGCCGCTAAGAACAGAGGAGTTTGGGATCGCAGATTGAGAAAAAGTGAGAGGTTTCCTTGAAGAAAATAGGAAACTCATCTATCTTGAGAGTGATCACACTGAATTAGAGAATCCCTGAATCTAGACTAGAGAAATAATGGACTACAGTTTGGTGCTTGTTGGATAGAAATAGACACTGGTAGAGGGAGCTCCCTGACAGAATTTTTAGTGGAGAGGGGACTGCATTGTGTAGAGGAAATCTAGTTGAGAAACCACTTGATAAAATTGTAGAGTTCCTGAGCTCATTGGAAAGGGGGTAACTCCTATTGTTGTTAGTGGAGGAAGGAGAGTAACCTTCTTGGATCATCTGAGTTGGAAGCCAAATGAATCATTTCCCTTGTGGTATCATGGCTTGGCATAGGGGTGGCATACTATAGGAAGGCACTCTGCAGTGTGGCCAAGGGTTGAGAGGAAAGGAATCCTCTCTCAATTTGTCGAAATTGGAAATTTCCCTAGTCAGATAAGTGTATAACTTGTTTTATTCAAATTGTGTACAAATTATGTATGTATGTGTGTAATTGTATCGTTAATGGGAAATGTAAATGCTTGTAATTGACAAAAGGAATATCTAAATGGTTGGTATGAGTTGATGATAGCTTGTTATCTTATCAAATCGTGAGCTCATTTAAGTGTGGATAGTTTTTCCCCTCATACTCTTGTGTCTTTATAGGAAATCTTGCAGGACATGGACAAAAACATCATTTAACCACTAATGTGGGTGTCTTACTGGTTGGGGAGATTCCTGTGAGGAATAGGGAACCCAAAATCCTGAGGAGGTTCCAATATTTTCTATAAATCTTGCAAGATATGTAAGAACTACCTTTTGATCATTATTAGTCAGTCTTGATAGTCTTAGAGTAGGTATATAAGTCCTTGAGGACCGATAAAGTCTTGAAGAAACCATGAATTTGGCCAAGTTCCTAAGATGGGTATTAACTAGTAAGGAAATCATGTGATGCATTTTGAGAGATTACGGTTGTTGATTCAACTAGATCAGTAAATCTCAACCCTTCTTTAGGAGGGGAATTATCATCGGGATTGAATGAGTTACAGGACTTAAGAGAAGTCAAAAAATGACGATGAGATTCTAGAGATGAGATCTGGAATGTTGTTCTCAATGCATCATCGTCGAAGTATAGAAGGTCGTTAAGACAATATGTTGGCCAAAAGTGTCGACGGCAATAAAGGCTTGAGAAATAATAATAGTCGTTGATCAACACATATGAGAGAGAGAATATATCCATCATGGATGCGTGGTAGGTTCTTGTTGGCACAGTGCACTTGAATGTTGCAATTGGAATTGGTCCTGGTCTTTTTAGCAAGGACACCAAGAGTTAAAACCAATCCTAGAGTATAATCATTATTTTTTGCCTATTGATGATTAGAAGAAGAGAAGGTTTTCACTTAGAATTCCATAGAGAACAATTTTTTTTTTCATCCTTGTTCGCCAGTGATTTTAGATTATAGACGCATTAAATTATTTTTTTGTTGTTGGCACACTTATTTATATGAGAGTAGGGGTGAATCAATATAAGGTTCCATCTGTTTTCTTTCTAAACTGCACTTTATCAATTCATTACTTTACCAACCATAAGAAATCATCAAGAAATGTATATAGCTATGCAATGCATAGTACACAAAGATTTAACATGGAAACCCAAATGGGAGAAAACCACAAAAAAACTTGTATTCAACTATATTTATTTGCAACAACCAATTACAGACACCAATTTGTTTGTTTGAGCACCAACTCAGAAACACTTGTAGGCAACAACCTATAGTTACAATATTTCCAGGCACCAACTATAACACCTTGTTTTCCCCCAAGACTGCAATTATGCTAAGACTTCATATAAGTATGTTTATGAAGCATGTAATTATGTTTTTATTTAATGAAAACACCAAAAAGCCATTGACTGAGAGGGAATGACCTTGCAAGCACTGGCCATGATCCAAAAGTGGGAATTGATGAAGTAGGGATTGATGAAGTGGCATGGAATGGGAAGCTAAGTTGTTTTTATGAAGTAAACACGAAGCTTGTTTAACAAGCTATCTTATGTTTTCTAAGACTAAACTCATACCTTCTAGCATACCTGATATGAATGAGTCGAGTGATTAGTTATGGAAGGATAAGGAAGTGGTTGAGGCAATTAATGGTTGTTGATGGATTGGTATTTTGGAGAAGTAAAGGCCAATTAGACGACTTGAAAACGTGAGATTTCGGTTTTCCCCCTCATAATGGGTACTACGGACTATAGGTTTTTTCTGCGAGAAGGCCATGGGAACCCTAAGGAGATCGGTTAAGGAGACCACAAATGGAGAAGAGAGACCAGACACTCAACAAGAAGGGTGTGGTATAAAATATATAAGTAACACATAGATGAGAGCTGAGAAAATAAAATATGAATTGGATTCATGAGCAATAGACTCATAGAGAATAGCCACTGAGAACAGAGTTTGAGATCGCAGTTTGAGAAAAAGTGAGAGGTTTCCTTGAAGAAAATAGGAAACTCATCCAACTTGAGAGTGATCACCCTGAAGTAGAGAATCCCTGAATCTAGACTAGAGAAATAATGGACTACAGTTTGGTGCTTACTGGATAGAAACCGACACTGGTAAGGGGAGGTTCCTAATGGACTTTTTAGCTGAGAGGGGACTCCTTTGTGTAGAATAAATCTAGTTGATAAACCACATGATAAAATTGTAGAGTTCTTGACCTCAGTGGAAAGGGGGTAACCTCTATTGTTGTTAGTGGAGGAAGGAGAGTAACCTTCTTGGATCATCTGAGTTGGAAGCCGGGTGAATCATTTCCCTTATGGTATCATGTCTTGGCACAAGGGTGGCATACTATAGGAAGGCACTTTGCAGTGTGGCCAAGCATTGAGAGGAAAGGCATCCTCTCTCAATTAGTTGAAATTGGAAATTTCCCTAGTCAGATAAGTGTATAACTTGTTTTATTCAAATTGTGTATGAATTATGTATGTATGTGTGTAATTGTATGGTTAATGGGAAATGTAAAT
>SNQJ01S0055089.1:0-28109 GCA_010110895.2 Picea sitchensis | reverse complement strand
CTTGTTTTATTCAAATTGTGTACGAATTATGTATGTATGTGTGTAATTGTATGGTTAATGGGAAATGTAAATGCTTGTAATTGACAAAAGGAATATTTGAATGGTTGGTATGAGTTGATGATACCTTGTTATCTTATCAAACCATGAGCTCATTTAAGTGTGGATAGTTTTTTTCCTCATAATCTTGTTGCTTTATATGAAATCTTGCAGGACATGGATAAAAAAATCATTTAACCACTGAAGTGGGTGTCTTATTTTTTGGGGAGATCCCTGTGAGGAATAGAGAACCCTAAATCCTGAGGAGGTTCCAATTTTTTCCAGAAATCTTGCAAGAAATGTAAGAACTAACTTTTGATCAATATTAGTCGGTCTTGATAGTCTTAGAGTAGGCATATAACTCCTTGAGGATCGATAAAGTCTTGAAGAAACCATGAATTTGGCCAAGTTCCTAACATGGGTATTAACTAGTAAGGAAATCATTTGATGCATTTTGAGAGATTACAGTTGTTGATTCAACTGGATGAGTAAATCTCAAACCTTCTTCAGGAGGGGAATTATCATCGGGATTGACTGAGTTACAGGACTTAAGAGAAGTCTGAAAAAAACGATGAGATTCTAGAGACGAGATCTGGAATGTTGTTCTCGATGCATCATCGTCGAAGTATATAAGGTCGTGAAGACAATGTGTTGGCCAAAAGTGTCGATGAAAATAAAGTCTTGAGAAATACTAATAGTCGTTGATCAACACATAGGAGAGAGAGAATATCTCCATCGTGGATGCGTGGTAGGTTTCTGTTGGCACAGTGCACATGAATGTTGCAATTGGAATTGGTCCTGGTTTTTTTAGCAAGAAAACCAAGAGTTAAAACCAATCCTAGAGCATAATCATTATTTTTTTCCTATTGATGATTAGAAGAAGAGAAGGTTTGCACTTAGAATTGCATAGAGAAATTTTTTTTTCTTTCATCCTTGTTCACCAGTGATTGTAGATTATAGACACATTAAATTATTTTTTTGTTGTTGGTGTTGTCCTAGAGTCTATACTTAAGGCTTAGAAGTACAATGTCTAGGCATCCGAAAGTGAGTAAGGGGTAGAAAAGGAAGAAATGTCAACCTTTGGCAAGGGAAGCTAGGGCTGATTTCTAGGTTGTTGTCTAGCTTCCAACTGTTCCTGGTTGTTTATGTCCCTTTCAATCACTGCCCACGAACGTTCAAGTTCCACTCGGGTAATGGTTGTTTGAAGAATAGTATCAAAAAAATTCAAGGCAATATGTGTTTGATCTGATCGTCCAGGTTCAATATTAGGTTGTCTTGTCACAGGGAGAGTCATAGAGGAACATAATGATAATAAAATCTCAATACTTTTTTAGATGTTGTCTCGATTTCGATCGTATAAAGGAGAGTTTATAGCTCCAACAGTGAAAACAGGGTGCAAACCAAAGGCCCTTTCCTGTAACTGAGTTATATTTTAATAAATATGTTTGAGGTGTAAGAAAACATTAAGCTATCTATCATGTAAGGCTCCTATCAAGGGAGAATCTCACTTACAAAAAAAAGAAGAAAAAGATAAAGAAATAACCTGATGAAGCATAAAATATATATAGAAATCTAAAATGTTCACTGGTCTTATACCTGTTGATAGCTGGTACAGAGGAAAAATGGTAAACAACATAGAAAACTAAAATTTATTCACTATAGTAGAGGTTGTACTAAATTATAGCGAAGCATTCATCAGATACATATATGAAATGAAATGAAATATGAAATATAAGGAAACAAACTCATAACACAATCGTGGCGAAATTGAGAATCTTCGGATTTGCTTTATATTAACTCTCAAGGGAGAAAAATCTCTATTACAATCGACCCAAAAAGGTCCAGTCCTGTTCCTTCTTTCTATTGTATATTTATACAGATTTACATATGATGGAATCTCAATCGTTCCAGGATTTCTAGTTACAACAAGAAGGATATCAATCGTTTCATTTCTTTATCTCTATCCTTATTTAGTACCAGAAGCCTGCCCTTTCGCATGCTCGGTACAAGTGACACATTTCTCCCCCAGCCGAGATATCAACCTAGAAGGCTCCGCTTGACAATTGGCCTAAAAAATATAACAATCTCTGACTAATTGTGGTAACCTTTCTTCCATCTGTCGGTCTAGGGTGTCGATGGTGCACAATCGCACACTTGGTTTAATAATCCATTTATCTATTTGAACTTTGTGTGCCTGAGTTACTTGTGAGACTTTGGACGAATCTCTTTCTTCTTTCTCATTTATATCGAGCGAGAATTTTTCTATATTCATTTGGTTTAGTGTCTCAACATTTCTCTCACTATCATTGCCTAACAGACCTCCATCAATAGAACCAAAGGCCTCTTCCCAGGATTTCCTTATCCTCTTGGCTTGCAATTTGCCTTCTGATATGATGTGCTCCCATTCTTTCAACAAAATATTACCTTGGGTCTGTTCCGAAATGGAAAACTCAGAACTATTTTCCGATTCCCTGTTTGTTGTAGCTATTATAGCCTTTTGAAATGTGACCCGAGATGCTCCAACTTCTCTCTCTCTAACAAACAAGTTTTCCAATACTTGATCAACAAGTAGGCAGTTGTCTCAAACCATCTCTACCTTGGCAAGTAAACTTCACTGGGTTGCAGAAACTCTGCTCCAAATCTCCATGGCCTGGGACTGGAATATCCCAATATTTAAAACTTGGCTTTCGGTGAACTCTAATCTAACCTGTAGCTTCTCAATCAAGTCTCTTTGCTGGCATACTTGTATTTGACTGGTCTGAGCTACCAGCTCTGCTTGTTAGAGTTTAGCTTTGAGCAGCTCAATTTCCTTTTTATCGGACATTCTTTCTTGTTCTATTCCCGTGTTCGCCTGGTCCATGGCAACTTCCTTTGTTGTGGATAGTTTGGCTTCTAAGGTTTTGATGAGGCGATTTTTTCGCTTCTGCTGATTTTTCAAAACCCCGACTGAAAATTGGTTTGTCGTAGCAAACACCCCTAATGTCCCGGCTATTTTTGTCGCAAACTCTTCTTTATTCTTATCTTTCCCATCAGTCAACACCTTAAATTTCTTGGCCATTGATCCTGCTTCTTGATAGAATTCTCTTTTTACCACAACTTTTCTCTTTTTATCAAAAAATAACTCATTTGGAGGGAGCTCTTCCATCCTTATAGGTCTCAATTCTTCATTGAAAATCCACCCTGTGTCTATGTTCCCTTGAGTTGACTATAAGGGAGTAATGGAGGTGATGGGATCTCCGATTTTCTTAATTGATTTTCTTGGAGTGGCAAATGGAGTCTTCTTTTTCGACGGATCGGGAGTCTTCATTTCTGGTTTCGGGCTCCTAGTTTGCTCTTCCCTGTCCTGGTGTTCTTCTTGTTTGGGTGCTGAATCTTTTGAGCCTTTAACTTCTTTTTACTGCACCTCTGTTTTTATTGGATTCTCACCCCGTAATACTGGGGGAGGACAACTACGCCGATGTTCTTGGAATTTTAAACGATCGGCCCTTTCTTCAGGCGCCAGGGCTTGTATCTAAGCCAAAACCTCGGCATAAGATTTCGTGCCTTGGAAAATGTCATCCGAGGGCGAGTTTTCATGCTCAAACCTTTTAAGCCCGAAATTGGATAAGTGGTTACTTATGACCCTATGTGGATCATGCTTCTTGAATTCAACATGAACCAATTTCAGGTCTTCTAGGGTTGCTGCCTCAACTTTAGCATGCCCGAAATCTAAAAAAGAATAGGAATTTAAATGAATAGGAAAAGGTGGACGTACCTTCTTAGAATATCCCTTACGTTCCTTGCTTACGCCACCAATTACGGTTTTCCTAGAAATCTCACGACAAGCCAGCCTATCGGGTATGAATAGTGGTAAGGCATTCAAAGGAACAAAAGCGCTGAAAACCCTGAGATATGCAAATTCTACTTCCACGTACCAATTGGCTATACTGCTCAGATTTACCATGATACTGTCTAAGATCCTGGGTGGTGGGTGGCCGAAGATAGTGACATGCAGCGGTACCATTACCCAGTTGAAGATTTCATACACAAAATCTGAAGCTTTGTCTTCCCATAGCTTTGAATGGTAGACGTGGATGGGCTCAACCTCGGATGGAGTCCAACTCCAACTCATTAAGGGAAAATGTGTCAAAAAACACACGGCGTCCATGATATACGTGGACATAAAGAATGAAGAAATCTTTCTGCTCTCCTTCTGCGCTCGAGACTCTGTAACTCGACTGGTCAAACTATCGAATAGTAGTTTAGCCCAATCGAAGGAACAAACTTCGGCGACCGAATGAATTAGAGGCACCCACTAAAGGAAAAAATTAGTGGTGTCCTCTCTCCCATATAATTGCAAGGTCATCATAGCAACATTTTTGAACTGTGGCTCTAGAGAAGATATTGAATATATACCATTACTGTCCGCCCTGAACTTCGCAGGGTGTGAAACCCAATCTTTGATTAAACCAGGCATACTCTTGTCCTATTTCACACATTTCTTCTGTTTAAAATTCTCCAAGAATTCGGCATTGTATGTAAGGTCTGACACAGTTGGCAACTTTTACATATCCTGCAATTGTTCGGGTCTGAAAGTTCCAATGGTGACCCTCTGCTCATTGACGATGGTTCTAGTTGGTATATCTACATGGTCTAATGCCCACCGGACCATATTGTAGTAAGGGAGTAGACGTGGCCTAGCCACTACTTTATGCATTTGAGCCTGGACGATGATCTTATATTTGGTGATCAGGTCGTATTTTTCATTGTCACTGGAATCATTTGAAACATCTACCAATTCGGACTGTAGAACCTCAGAAATATACGACCAAGTCCTGACAGAGTCAACACTTCGAGGTGAAGTATCAGAAACGTTGTCTGAACGTTGTCCTGAAACCTCAACAGTGGCTTTAGACGCTTTTCACGGGGCCATGGTGGGGGATTCTACTTTATCTCTCCTGTGATAACAATATGTATACATACAAAAATTATTTCGCTCTAGAAAGGTTTGCTATGTGTAGAATAGAAATGAAATTTGCAACAACAAATAGAAGATCCATGCCTTCGACCATTTAAAACTAGGTTGTCCTTAGGAACAGAACAATCAAATCGTTCTTAAATATGAATTTAACAATAAAAATCAAATCCTTACTTGTCAATTCGCCTCATTTCTAATTAATGTCCTACATTTTGACAGTTCGTAATGCAAGCTTGCGCAAGGAAATTTTAAAATTTCTTCGGAGACTGTGCACATTAATTTTCGTATTAAAACACTGGAAATGCCGGCTTAGTTTAATTAATCAAACCTTTTTAACTGTTAATTAATCTTTCGACATTCTCCTCATCTCGATCTTTTTATTTAACCCTTTGAGCCTCTAAGACCCGAGATTGTGATAATTAGTTTGGTTAATAAAAAACGTAACTAGGATTAAGCTTTTAATTAATTACATTTTTTTTTATATCGCGACTTCGTGACTCAGGGTTTCGAAGGTATAGCTTCCGGGAGGCTTGTATGTCGAGTTGCGAAATCACAATATCGTGATGATATGATCTAATTAAAATGGAATTTAAAACCGGATTAAGTGTTTAATTAATTACGTTTTCATTTATGTCGCGACTTCGCGACTCATGGCTTCGAAGGTATAGCTTCCGGGAGGCTCGTATGCTGAGTTGCGAATTCCTGACAGAGCTTAACCGTGGTTAAGATTTTTTACTTTAACATTAACTTGGGTTACTAAAACAAAAATCTCACGGTTTCAGTTATCGGGGTTATGATGGTAAGACCTTTGGAGCTAGCAAATGCCGAGACAAGAAATCTCGATCATGCTTAATCATAGTTTAGAGTATCTTTACTCTCTGTATTGATTTGGGTAAACGTTTTTAAGACTATTTCGACATTTCTCCCCTCGGGACTTGTAAACTATGTGATCTACAACCTCCAACGTGCGACATCCTGAGGTAAAAAAGGAGAGACTCGTTTAAACGAAAAAAAAAAAAAAAATCATGCCTTGAGAGTATGATAGCCATCGTTGCTTTCGTGATGAGACTTCTGAGATTTCGGGGAATATAAAGGAAAATACCAAAACAAATTTTTGATTTCCAGCATTTAAGATATAAAATTTAAAAAATGCTAAAAAACAAAGGCATCTCTAACAGTTGGCACACTTATTTATATGAGAGCAGGGGTGAATCAATATAAGATTCCATTTGTTTTCTTACTAAACTACACTTTATCAATTAATTACTTTACCAACCATAAGAAATCATCAAGAAATGTATATAGATATGCAATGCATAGTACACAAATATTTAACATGGAAACCCAAATGGGAGAAAACCGCAAAAAAACTTGTATTCAACTATATTTATTGGCAACAACCTGTTACAGACACCAATCTGTTTGTTTGAACACCAACTTAGCAACACTTGTAGGCAACAACCTATAGTTACAATATTTCCAGGCACCAACTACAACACCTTGTTTTCCCCCAATACTATAATTATGCTAAGACTTCATATTAGTATGTTTATGAAGCATGTAATTATGTTTTTATTTAATGAAAACACCAAAAAACCTTTGACTAAGAGGGAACGACCTTGCAGGTACTGGCCATGATACACAAGTGGGAATTAATGAAGTAGGGATTGATGAAGTGGCATGGAATGGGAAGCTAATTTGTTTTTATGAAGTAAACAAGAAGCTTGTTTAACAAGCTATCTTATGCTTGCTAAGCCTAAACTCATACCTTCTAGCATACCTGATATGAATGAGTCACATGATTAGTTATGGAAGGATAAGGAAGTGGTTGAGGCAATTAATGGTTGTTTATGGATTGGTATTTTGGAGAAGAAAAAGGCCAGTTAGATGAATTCAAAACGTGAGAGTTCGGTTTTCCCCCTCATAATGGGAACTATGGATTACAGGTTTTTTCTGCGGGAAGGCCATGGGAACCCTAAGGAGATCGGTCGAGGAGACCACAAATGGACAAGAGAGACTAGACACTCAACAAGAAGGGTGTGGTATCAAATATAGAAGTAACACACACACGAGAGATGAGAAAATAAAATATGAATCGGATTCATGAGCAGTAGAGTCATAGAGAATAACCATTGAGAACAGAGGAGTTTGAGATCGCAGATTGAGAAAAAGTGAGAGGTTTCCTTGAAGAAAATAGGAAACTCATCCAACTTGAGAGTGATCACCCTGAAGTAGAGAATCCCTGAATCTAGACTAGATAAATAATGGACTACAGTTTGGTGCTTACTAGATAGAAACCGACACTAGTAAGGGGAGGTCCCTAACAAACCTTTTAGCTGAGAGGGGACTCCTTTGTGTAGAGAAAATCTAGTTGAGAAACCACTTGATAAAATTGTACAGTTCCTCATTTCAGTGGAAACAGGCTAACTTCTATTGTTGTTAGTGGAGGAAGGAGAGTAACCTTCTTGGATCATCTAAGTTGGAAGCCGGATGAATAATTTCCCTTCTGGTATCATGGCTTGGCACAGGGGTGGCATACTATAGGAAGGCACACTGCAGTGTGGCGAAGGGTTGAGAGGAAAGGCATCCTCTCTCAATTAGTCGAAATTCGAAATTTCCCTAGTCAGATAAGTGTATAACTTGTTTTATTCAAATTGTGTACGAATTATGTATGTATGTGTGTAATTGTATGGTTAATGCGAAATGTAAATGCTTTTAATTGACAAAAGGAATATCTGAATGGTTGGTATGAGTTGATGATACGTTGTTATCTTATCAAACCATGAGCTCATTTAAGTGTGGATAGTTTTTTCCCTCATAATATTGTGGCTTTATAGGAAAGCTTGCATGACATGGATAAAAACATCATTTAACCACTACCGTGGGTGTCTTATTTGTTGGGGAGATCCCTGTGAGGAATAGAGAACCCTAAATCCTGAGGAGGTTCCAATTTTCTCCAGAAATCTTGCAAGAAATGTAAGAACTAACTTTGGATCAATATTAGTCGGTCTTGATACACTTAGAGTAGGCATATAACTCCCTGAGGATCGATAAAGTCTTGAAGAAACCATGAATTTGGCCAAGTTCCTAACATGGGTTTTAACTAGTAAGTAAATCATTTGATGCATTTTGAGAGATTACAGTTGTTGATTCAACTGGATGAGTAAATATCAACCCTTCTTCAGGAGGGTAATTATCATCGGGATTGACTGAGTTACAGGACTTAAGAGAAGTCTGAAAACAACAATGAGATTCTAGAGATGAGATCTGGAATGTTGTTCTCGATGCATCATCGTCGAAGTATAGAAGGTCGTTAAGACAATGTGTTGGCCAAAAGTTTCGATGACAATAAAGTCTTGAGAAATAATAATAGTCGTTGATCAACACATAGGAGAGAGAGAATATCTCAATCGTGGATGCGTGGTAGGTTCCTGTTGGCACAGTGCACTTTAATGTTGCAATTGGAATTGGTCTTGGTTTTTTTAGCAAGCATACCAAGAGTTAAAACCAATCCTAGAGCATAATCATTATTTTTTTCCTATTGATGATTAGAAAAAGAGAAGGTTTGCACTTAGAATTGCATAGAGAACAAAGTTTTTCTTTCATCCTTGTTTGCCAGTGATTGTAGATTATAGACACATTAAATTATTATTATTTTGTTGGTGTTGTTCTAGAGTCTGTACTTAAGGCTTAGAAGTACAGTGTCTAGGCATCCGAAAGTGAGTAAGGGGTAGAAAAGGAAGAAATGTCAACCTTCGACAAGGGAAGCTAGGGATGATTTCTAGGTTGTTGTCTAGCTTCCAATTGTTCCTGGATGTTTATGTCCCTTTCAATCACTACCCATGAACGTTCAAGTTCCACTCGGGTAATGGTTGTTTTAAGAATATTATCAAAAATATTCAAGGCAATATGTGTTTGATCTGATAGTTCAGGTTCAATATTAGGTTGTCTTGTCACAGGGAGAGTCATAGAGGAACAAAATGATAATAAAATCTCAATACTTTTTTAGATGTTGTCTCGATTTCGGTCGTATAAAGGAGAGTTTATATCTCCAGCAGTGAAAATAGGGTGAAAACCAAAGGCCCTTTCCCGTAACTGAGTTATATTTTAATAAATGTGTTTGAGGTGTAAGAAAACATTAAGCTATCTATCATGTAAGGCTCCTATCAAGGGAGAATCTCACTTATAAAAAGAAGAAGATGAAGATAAAGAAATAACCTGATGAAGCATAAAATATATATAGAAATCTAAAATGTTGACTGGTCTTATACCTGTTGATAGCCGGTATAGAGGAAAAATGGTAAACAACATAGAAAACTAAAATTTATTCACTATAGTAGAGGTTGTACTAAATTATAGCGAAGCATTCATCAGATACATATATGAAATGAAATGAAATATGAAATATAAGGAAACAAACTCATAACACAGTCATGACGTAATTGAGAAACTTCGGATTTTCTTTATATTAACTCTCGAGGGAGAAAAATCTCTATTACAATCGACCCAAAAATGTCCAGCCCTGTTCCTTCTTTCTATTGTATATTTATATAGATTTACATATGATGGAATCTCAATCGTTCCAGTATTTTCAGTTACAACAAGAAGGATATCAATTGTTTCATTTCTTTATCTCTTTCTTTATTTAGTACCAGAAGCCTGCCCTTTCGCATGCTCGGTACAGGTGACACATCTCTCCACCAGCCGAGATATCAACCTGGTCTAAAGTATAACAATGTCTGACTAATTGTGGTAACCTTTCTTCCATCTGTCGGTCTAGGGTGTCTATGGTGCACAATCGCACACTTGGTTTAATAATCCATTTATCTATTTGAACTATGTCTACCTGTGTTACCTGTGAGACTTCGGCCAAATCTCCTTCTTCTTTCTCATTTATATGAAGCGATAATTTTCCTATATTCATTTGGTTCAATGTCTCAACATTGCTCTCACTATCAATGCCAAACAGACCTCCATCTATAGAACCAAATGCCTCTTCCCAAGATTTCCTTATCCTCTTGGCTTGGAATTTGCCTTCTGATATGCTGTGCTCCCATTCTTTCAACAAAATATTACCTTGGGTCTGTTCCGAAATGGAAAACTCGGAACTATTTGTCGATTCCCTGTTTTTTCTAGATATTATAGCCTCTTGAAATGCGACCCGAGATGCTCCAACTTCTCTCTCTCTGACAAACAAGGTTTCCAATACTCGATCAACAAGCAGGCAGTTGTCTCAAACCCTCTCTACCTTGGCAAATAAACTTCACTGGGTTGCAGAAACCCTGCTCCGAATCTCCATGGCCTGGGACTGGAATATCCCAATATTTATAACTTGGCTTTTGGCGAACTCTAATCTAACTTGTAGCTTCTCAATCAAGTCTCTCTGCTGGCCTACTTGTATTTGACTGGTTTGAGCTACCAGCTCTTCATGTTCGAGTTTAGCTGTGAGCAAGTCAATTTCCTTTTTATTGGACATTCTTTCTTGTTCTATTCCCGTGTTCACCTGGTCCATGGTAGCTTCCTCTGTTGTGGCTAGTTTGGCTTCTAAGGTTTTGATGAGGCAATTTTTTCGCTTCAGCTGATTTTTCAAAACCCCGACTGAAAATTGGTTTGTTGTAGAAAGCGCCCCTAATGTCCCAGCTATTTCTGTCACAAACTCTTCTTTCTTCTTATCTTTCCCATCAGTTAACACCTTAAATTTCTTGGCCATTTATCCTGCTTCTTGATAGAATTCTCTTTTTACCACAACTTTTCTCTTTTTATCAAAAAAGAACTCATTTGGAGGGAGCTCTTCCATCCTTATAGGTCTCAATTCTTCATTGAAAATCCACGCTGTGTCTATGTTCCCTTGAGTTGACTGTAAGGGAGTAATGGAGGTGATGGGATCTCCGATTTTCTTAGCTGATTTTCCTGGAGTGGCAACTGGAGTCTGCTTTTTTGGCGGATCGGGAGTCTTCATTTCTGGTTTTGGGCTCCTAGTTTGCTCTTCCCTGTCATGTTGTTCTTCTTTTCTGGGTGATGAATCTTTTTAGCCTTCAGCTTCTTTTTGCTGCACCTCTGTTGTTATTGGATTCTCACCCCGTAATACTAGGGGAGGACAACTACGCCGATATTCTTGGAATTTTAAAACATAGGCCCTTTCTTCAGGGACTAGGGCTTGTATCTAAGCCAAAACCTCGGCATAAGATCTCGTGCCTTGGAAAATGTCATCCGAGGGCGAGTTTTCATGCTCAAACCTTTTAAGCCCAAAATTGGCTAACTGGTTACTTACGACCCTATGTGGATCGTGCTTCTTGAATTCAACATGAACTAATTTCAGGTCTTCCAGGGTTGCTGCCTCAACTTTAGCATGCCCGAAATATAACAAAGAATAGGAATTTAAATGAATAGGAAAAGGTGGCCGTACCTTCTTAGAATATCCCTTAAGTTCCTTGCTTACGCCACCAATTATGGTTTTCCTGGCAATCTCACGACAAGCCAGCCTATCGGGTATGAATAGTGGTAAGGCATTTAGAGGAACAAAAGCGCTGAAAACCTTGAGATATGAAAATTCTACTTCCACGTACCAATCAGCTATACTGCTAAGATTTACCGCGATACTGTCTAAGATCCTGGGTGGTGGGTGGTCGAAGATAGTGACATGCAGCGGTACCAGTACCCAGTTGAAGATTTCATACACAAAATCTGAAGCTTTGTCTTCCCATAGCTTTGAATGGTAGACGTGGATGGGCTCAACCTCGGATGGAGTCCAACTCCAACACATTAAGGGAAAAGGCATCAAAAATCACACGGCATCCATGATATACGCGGACATAAAGAATGAACAAATCTTTCTGCTCTCCTTCTGCTCTTGAGACTCTGTAACTCGACTGGTCAAACTATCGAATAGTAGTTTAGCCCAATCGAAGGAACAACCTTCGGCGACCGAATGAATTAGCGGAACCCACTGAAGGAAAAAATGTGTGGTGTCCTCTCTCCCATATAATTAGCAGGTCATCATAGCCACATATTTGAACTATGGCTCCAGAGAAGATATTGAATATATACCATTATTGTCCACCCTGAACTTCATAGGGTGTGAAACCCAAACTTTGATTAAACCAGACATACTCTTGTTGTATTTCACACATTCCTTCTGTTTAAAATTCTCCAAGAATTCATCATTTTATGTAAGGTCTGACACGGTTGGAAACTTGTACATATCCTGCAATTGTTCAGGTCTGAAAGTTCCAATGGTGACCCTCTGCTCATTGACGATGGTTCTATTTGGTATATCTACATGGTCTAATGCTCACCGAACCATATTGTAGTAAGGGAGCAGACGTGGCCTAGCCGCTACTTTATGCATTTGAGCCTGGACGATGATCTTATATTTGGTGATTAGGTCGTCTTTTTCATTGTCACTGGAATCATTTCAAACATCTACCAATTTGAAATGTATAAACTCAAAAATATACGACCAAGTCCTGAAAGAGTCGACACTTCAAGGTGAAGTATCAGAAACGTTGTCTGAACCTTGTCCTGAAACCTCAATAGTGGCTTTAGACACTTTTCGCGGGGCCATGGTGGGGGATTCTACTTTATCTCTCCTACGATAACAATATGTATACATACATAAATTAGTTCGCTCTAGAAAGGTTTGCTATGCGTAGAATAGAAATGAAATTTGTGACAACAAATAAAAGATCCATGCCTTCGACCATTTAAAACTAGGTCGTCCTTAGGAACAGAACGGTCAAATCGTTCTTAAATATGCATTTAGCAATAAAAATAAAATCCTTACTTGTCAATTTGCCTCATTTCTAATGAATGTCCTAGATTTTGACAGTTCGTAATGCAAGATGGCGCAAGGAAATTTTAAAATTTCATCGGAGACTGTGCACATTAATTTTCGTATTAAAACACTGGAAATGCCAGCTTAGTTTAATTAATCAGTCCTTTTTAATTGTTAATTAATCTTTCGACATTTTCCTCATCAGGAGCTTTCGCTTTAACCCTTTGAGCCTCTAAGACCCGATATTGCGATAATTAGTTTGGTTAATAAAAAACTTAACCAGGATTAATCTTTTAATTAATTACATTTTTTTTTCTATCGTGACTTCATGAATCAGGGTTTCGAAGGTATAGCTTCCAGGAGGCTCGTATGCCGAGTTGCGAAATTGCGAGATCACGATGATAAAATCTAATTAAAATAGAAGATAAAACCAGATTAAGTGTTTAATTAATTACGTTTTCATTTATGTTGCGACTTCGCAACTCGGGGCTTCGAAGGTATAGCTTCCGGGAGGCTCGTATGCTGAGTTGTGAATTCCCGATAGAGCTTAACTGTGGTTAAGCTTTTTACCTTTAATGTTAACCTGGGTTACTAAAACAAAAATCTCGTGGTTTCGGCTGTCGGGTTTATGACGGTAAGACCTTTGGAGCTAGCAAATGCCGAGACACGAAATTCTGATGATGCTTAGCCGTGGTTTAGAGTATCTTTACTCTCGGTACTGATATGGGTAAACTTTTTAAAGACTATTTCTCTATTTCGCCCCTCGGGACTTGTAAACTATGTGATCTACAACCTCAACCATGCGACATCCTGAGGTAAAAAAGGAGAGACTCGTTTAAACGATAAAAAAGAAAAATCATGCCTTGAGAGTATGATAGCCATCGTTGCTTTCGTGATGAGACTTCTAAGATTTCAGGGAAGATAAAGGAAAATACCAAAACCAACTTTCGATTTCCAACATTTAAGATATAAAATTTAAAAAACGATAAAAAACAAAGGCGGCTCTGACAGTTCACACACTTATTTATATGAGAGCAGGGGTGAATCAATATAAGGTTCCATTTGTTTTCTTACTAAACTACACTTTATCAATTCATTACGTTACCAACCATAAGAAATCATCAAGAAATGTATATAGATATGCAATGCATAGTACAGAAAGATTTAACATGGAAACCCAAATGAGCAAAAACCACAAAAAAACTTGTATTCAACTATATTTATTGGCAACAACCTGTTACAGACACCAATCTGTTTGTTTGAACACCAACTCAGCAACACTTGTAGGCAACAACCTATAGTTACAATATTTCCAAGCACCAACTATAACACCGTGTTTTCCCCCAAGACTATAATTATGCTAAGACTTCATATAAGTATGTTTATGAAGCATGTAATTATGTTTTCATTTAATTGAAACACCAAAAAACCTTTGCTGAGGGGGAACGACCTTGCAAGTACTGGCCATGATACACAAGTGGGAATTAATGAAGTAGGGATTGATGAAGTGGCATGGAATGGGAAGCTAATTTTTTTTATGAAGTAAACAAGAAGCTTGTTGAACAAGCTATCTTATGCTTGCTAAGCCTAAACTCATAACTTCTAGCATACCTGATATGAATGAGTCACATGATTAGTTATGGAAGGATAAGGAAGTGGTTGAGGAAATTAATGGTTGTTGATGGATTGGTATTTTGGAGAAGAAAAAGGCCAATCAGATGACTTGAAAACGTGAGATTTTGGTTTTCCCCCTCATAATGGGAACTACAGACTACAGGTGTTTTCTGTGGGAAGGCCATGGGAACCCTAAGGAGATCAGTCGAGGAGACCACAAATGTACAAGAGAGACCAGACACTCAACAAGAAGGGTGTGGTATCAAATATAGAAGTAACACACACACGAGAGCTAAGAAAATAAAATGAATCAGATTCATGAGCAGTAGACTCATAAAGAATAGCCGTTGAGAATAGAGGAGTTTGAGATCGCAGATTGAGAAAAAATGAGAGGTTTCCTTGAAGAAAATAAGAAACTCATCCAAATTGAGAGTGATCACCCTGAAGTAGAGAATCCCTAAATCTAGACTAGAGAAATAATGGACTATAGTTTGGTTCTTACTGGATAGAAACTGACACTGTTAAGAGGAGGTCCCTGACGGACTTTTTAGCTAATAGGGGACTCCTTTGTGTAGAGGAAATCTAGTTGAGAAACCACTTGATAAAATTGTAGACTTCCTGAGCTCAGTGGAAAGGGGGTAACTTCTATTGTTTCTAGTGGAGGAAGGAGAGTAACCTTCTTGGATCATCTGAGTTGGAAGCTGGATGAATCATTTCCCTTGTGGTATCATGGCTTGGCACGGGGGTAGCATACTATAGGAAGGAACTCTGCAGTGTGGCCAAGGGTTCAGAGGAAAGTCATCCTCTCTCAATTAGTCAAAATTGGAAATTTACCTAGTCAGATAAGTGTATAACTTGTTTTATTCAAATTGTGTATGAATTATGTATGTATGTGTGTAATTGTATGGTTAATGGGAAATGTAAATGTTTGTAATTGATAAAAGGAATATCTGAATGGTTGGTATGAGTTTATGATACCTTGTTATCTTGTCAAACCGTGAGATCATTTAAGTGTCGATATTTTTTTCCCTCAGAATCTTGTGGCTTTATAGGAAAGCTTGTAGGACATGGACAAAAACATCATTTAACCAATGACGTGGGTGTCTTATTGGTTGGGGAGATCTTTGTTAGGAATAAAGAACCCTAAATCCTGAGGAGGGTCAAATATTTTCTAGAAATCTTGCAAGATATGTAAGAACAACCTTTTGATCAATATTAGTCCGTCTTGATAGTCTTAGAGTAGGCATATAACTCCCTGAGGACCGATAAAGTCTTGAAGAAACTATGAATTTGGCCAAGTTCCTATGATGGGTATTAACTAGTAAGGAAATCATGCGATGCATTTTGAGAGATTACAGTTGTTGATTCAACTGGATGAGTAAATCTCAACCCTTCTTCAGGAGGGGAATTATCATCAGGATTGACTGAGTTATAGGACTTAAGAGAAGTCCGAAAACGACGATGAGATTCTACAGACGAGATCTGGAATGTTGTTCTTGATGCATCATTGTCGAATTATAGAAGGTCGTTAAGATAATGTGCTGGCCAAAAGTGTCGATGAAAATAAAGGCTTGAGAAATAATAATAGTCATTGATCAACACATAGGAGAGAGACAATATATCCATCGTGGATGCGTGGTAGGTTCCTGTTGGCACAGTGCACTTGAATGTTGCAATTGGAATTGGTCCTGGTTTTTTTTAGCAAGCAAACCAAGAGATAAAACCAATCCTAGAGCATAATCATTATTTTTTACCTATTGATGATTATAAGAAGAGAAGGTTTGCACTTAGAATTGCATAGAGAACAAAGTTTTTCTTTCATTCTTGTTCGCGAGTGATTGTAGATTATAGACGCATTAAATTATTTTTTTGTTGTTGGCACACTTATTTATATGAGAGCAAGGGAGAATGAATATAAGGTTCCATTTGTTTTCTTACTAAACTACAATTTATCAGTTCATTACTTTACCAACCATAAGAAATCATCAAGAAATGTATATAGATATGCAATGCATAGTACACAAAGATTTAACATGGAAACCTGAATGGGAGAAAACCACAAAAAAACATGTATTCAACTATATTTATTGGCAACAACCTGTTACAGACACCAATCTGTTTGTTTGAGCACCAACTCAGCAACACTTGTAGGCAACAACCTATACTTACAATATTTCCAGGCACCAACTATAACACCTTGTTTTCCCCCAAGATTGTAATTATGCAAAGACTTCATATAAGTATGCTTATGACGCATGTAATTATGTTTTTATTTAATGAAACCACCAAAAAACCGTTGACTGAGAGGGAACGACCTTGCAAGTATTGGCCATGATACACAAGTGGGACTTGATGAAGTGGCATGGAATGGGAAGCTAATTTGTTTTTATGAAGTAAACAAGAAGCTTGTTTAACAAGCTATCGTATGCTTTCTAAGCCTAAACTCATACCTTCTAACATACTTGATATGAATGAGTCACATGATTAGTTATGGAAGGATAAGGAAGTGGTTGAGGCAATTAATGGTTGTTGATGGTTTGGTATTTTGGAGAAGAAAAAGGCAAATTAGATGAATTCAAAACGTGAGAGTTCGGTTTTCTCCCTCATAATGGGAACTACGGATTACAGGATTTTTCTGTGGGATGGCCATGGGAACCCTAAGGAGATCGGTCGAGGAGACCACAAATGGACAAGAGAGACCAGACACTCAACAAGAAGGGTGTGGTATCAAATATAGAAGTAACACACACACGAGAGATGAGAAAATAAAATATGAATCGGATTCATGAGCAGTAGAATCATAGAGAATAACCATTGACAACAGAGGAGTTTGAGATCACAGATTGAGAAAAAGTGAGAGGTTTCCTTGAAGAAAATAGGAAACTCATCAAACTTGAGAGTGATCACCCTAAAGTAGAGAATCCCTGAATCTAGACTAGATAAATAATGGACTACAGTTTGGTGCTTACTGGATAGAAACCGACACTAGTAAGGGGAGGTCCTTGACGAACCTTTTAGCTGAGAGGGGACTCCTTTGTGTAGAGGAAATCTAGTTGAAAAACCACTTGATAAAATTGTATATTTCCTCAGCTCAGTGGAAAGAGGGTAAATTCTATTGTTGTTAGTGGAGGAAGGAGAGTAACCTTCTTGGATCATCTGATTTGGAAGCCGGATGAATAATTTCCCTTGTGGTATCATGGCTTGCCACCGGGGTGGCATACTATAGGAAGGCACTCTGCAGTGTGGCCAATGGTTGAGAGGAAAGACATCCTCTCTCAATTAGTCAAAATTGGAAATTTCCCTAGTCAGATAAGTCTATAACTTGTTTTATTCAAATTGTGTATGAATTATGTATGTATGTGTGTAATTGTATGGTTAATGGGAAATGTAAATGCTTGTAATTGACAAAAGAAATATCTGAATGGTTGGTATGAGTTGATGATACCTTGTTATCTTATCAAACCATGAGCTTATTTAAGTGTGGATAGTTTTTTCCCTCATAATCTTGTGACTTTATAAAAAAGCTTGCAGGACATGGATAAAAACATCATTTAACCACTGACGTGGGTGTATTATTTGTTGGGGAGATCCCTGTGAGGAATAGAGAACCCTAAATCTTGAGGAGGTTCCAATTTTTTCCAGAAATCTTGCAAGAAATGTAAGAACTAACTTTTGATCAATATTAGTCGGTCTTGATAGTCTTAGAGTAGGCATATAACTCCCTGAGGACCGATAAAGTATTGAAGAAACCATGAATTTGGCCAAGTTCCTAACATGGGTATTAACTAGTAAGGAAATCATTTGATGCATTTTGAGAGATTACAGTTGTTGATTCAACTGGATGAGTAAATCTCAACCCTTCTTCAGGAGGGGAATTATCATCGGGATTGACTGAGTTACACGACTTAAGAGAAGTCTGAAAACAACGATGAGATTCTAGAGACAAGATCTGGAATGTTGTTCTTGATGCATCATCGTCGAAGTATAGAAGGTCGTTAAGACAATGTGTTGGCCAAAAGTGTCGATGACAATAAAGTCTTGAGAAATAGTAATAGTCGTTGATCAACACATAGGAGAGAGAGAATATCTCCATCATGGATGCGTGGTAGGTTCCTGTTGGCACAGTGCACTTGAATGTTGCAATTGGAATTGGTCCTAGTTTTTTTAGCAAGCAAACCAAGAGTTAAAACCAATCCTAGAGGATAATCATTATTTTTTTCCTATTGATGATTAGAAGAAGAGAAGGTTTGCACTTAGAATTGCATAGAGAAGAAAGTTTTTCTTTCATCCTTGTTCGCCAGTGATTGTAGATTATAGACACATTAAATTATTTTTTTGTTGTTGGTGTTGTTCTAGAGTCTGTACTTAAGTCTTAGAAGTACAGTGTCTAGGCATCCGAAAGTGAATAAGGGGTAGAAAAGGAAGAAATGTCAACCTTCAGCAAGGGAAGCTAGGGCTGATTTCTAGGTTGTTGTCTAGCTTCCAATTGTTCCTGGATGTTTATGTCCCTTTCAATAACTTCCCATGAACGTTCAAGTTCCACTCGGGTAATGGTTGTTTTAAGAATAGTATCAAAAATATTCAAGGCAATATGTGTTTGATCTGATAGTCCAGGTTCAATATTAGGTTGTCTTGTCACAGGGAGAGTCATAGAGGAACAAAATGATAATAAAATCTCAATACTTTTTTAGATGTTTTCTCGATTTCGGTCGTATAAAGGAGAGTTTATAG
Organism: Picea sitchensis; assembly: GCA_010110895.2. Taxonomy (NCBI): domain Eukaryota; kingdom Viridiplantae; phylum Streptophyta; class Pinopsida; order Pinales; family Pinaceae; genus Picea; species Picea sitchensis. Next base: position 8,997 of record SNQJ01S0055089.1, on the reverse strand, counting down.
CTCCAGCAGTGAAAACAGGGTGCAAACCAAAGGCCCTTTCCCATAACTGAGTTATATTTTAATAAATGTGTTTGAGGTGTAAGAAAACATTAAGCTATCTATCATGTAAGGCTCCTATCAAGGGAGAATCTCACTTATAAAAAAGAAGAAGATAAAGATAAATAAATAACCTGATGAAGCATAAAATATATATAGAAATCTAAAATGTTCACTGGTCTTATACCTGCTGATAGCCGGTACAGAGGAAAAATAGTAAACAACATAGAAAACTAAAATTTATTCACTATAGTAGAGGTTGTACTAAATTATAGTGAAGCATTCATCAGATACATATATGAAATGAAATGAAATATGAAATATAAGGAAACAAACTTATAACACAGTTATGACAGAATTGAGAATCTTCGGATTTTCTTTATATTAACTCTCGAGGGAGAAAAATCTCTATTACAATCAACCCAAAAAGGTCCAGCCCTATTCCTTCTTTCTATTGTATATTTATACAGATTTACATATGATGGAATCTCAATCGTTCCAGTGTTTTCAGTTACAACAAGAAGGAGAACAATCGTTTCATTTCTTTATCTCTGTCTTTATTTAGTACCAGAAGCCTGCCCTTTTGCATGCTCGGTACAAGTGACACATTTCTCCACCAACCGAGATATCAACCTAGAAGGCTCCGCTTGACAATTGGCCTCAAAAATATAACAATATCTGACTAATTGTGGTAACCTTTCTTCCATCTGTCAGTCTAGGGTGTCGATGGTGCACAATCGCACACTTGGTCTTCCTAAGTTACTTGAACTGTGTCTTCCTAAGTTACTTGTGAGACTTTGGCCAAATCTCCTTCTTCTTTCTCATTTATATCAAGCGAGAATTTTGCTATATTCATTTGGTTCAGTGTCTCAACATTTATCTCACTATCAATGCTGAACAGACCTCCATCTATAGAACCAAAGGCCTCTTCCCAAGATTTCCTTATCCTCTTGGCTTGAAATTTTCCTTCTGATATGATGTGTTCCCATTCTTTCAACAAAATATTACCTTGGGTTTGTTTCGAAATAGAAAACTCGGAACTATTTTCCGATTCCCTGTTTGTTGTAGCTATTATAGCCTCTTGAAATGTGACCCGAGATGCTCCAGCTTCTCTCTCTCTGACAAACAAGTTTTCCAATACTCGATCAACAAGCAGGCAGTTGTATCAAACCGTCTCTACCTTGGCAAGTAAACTTCACTGGGTTGCAGAAACTCTGCTCCGAATCTCCATGCCCTGGGACTGGAATATCCCAATATTTATAACTTGGATTTCGGCGAACTCTAATATAACATGTAGCTTCTCAATCAACTCTCCTTGCTGGCCTACCTGTATTTGACTGGTTTGAGCTACCAGCTCTGCTTGTTCGAGTTTAGCTTTGAGCAGCTCAATTTCCTTTTTATCAGCCATTCTTTCTTGTTCTATTCCCGTGTTCACCTGGTCCATGGTAGCTTCCTCTGTTGTGGCTAGTTTGGCTTCTAGGGTTTTGATGCGGTGATTTTTTCGCTTCAGCTGATTTTTCAAAACCCCGACTGAAAATTGGTTTGTCGTAGCAAACGCCCCTAATGCCCCAGCTATTTCTGTCGCAAACTCTTCTTTCTTCTTATCTTTCCTGTCGGTCAACACCTTAAATTTCTTGGCCAGAGCTCTTCCATCCTTATAGGTCTCAATTCTTCATTGAAAATCGACCCTGTGTCTATGTTTCCTTGAGTTGACTGTAAGGGAGTAATGGAGGTGATGGGATCTCTGATTTTCTTAGCTGATTTTCCTGGAGTGGAAACTGGAGTCTTCTTTTTTGGCAGAACGGGAGTCTTCATTTCTGGTTTTGAGCTCCTAGTTTTCTCTTCCATGTCCTGTTGTTCTTCTTGTCTGGGTGCTGAATCTTTTTAGCCTTCAGCTTCTTTTTGCTGAACCTCTACTGTTATTAGATTCTCACCTCGTAATACTAGGGGGGACAACTACGCTAATGTTCTTGGAATTTTAAAACATTGGCCCTTTCTTCAGGTGCCAGGGCTTGTATCTAAGCCAAAACCTCGGCATAAGATCTCGTGCCTTGGAAAATGTCATCCGAGGGCGAGTTTTCATGCTCAAACCTTTTAAGCCCGAAATTGGCTAGGTGGTTACTTACGACCCTATGTGGATCGTGCTTCTTAAATTCAACATGACCTAATTTCAGGTCTTCCAGGGTTGCTGCCTCAACTTTAGCATGCCCGAAAATCTAACAAAGAATAGGAATTTAAATGAATAGGAAAAGGTGGTTGTACCTTCTTAGAATATCCCTTAAGTTCCTTGCTTACGCCACCAATTACGGTTTTCCTAGCAATATCACGACAAGCCAGCCTATCGGGTATGAATAGTGGTAAGGCATTCAGAGGAGCAAAAGCGTTGAAAACCCTGAGATATGAAAATTCTACTTCCACGTACCAATCGACTATATTGCTCAGATTTACCGTGATACTGTCTAAGTTCCTGGGTGGTGGGTGGCCGAAGATAGTGACATGCAGCGGTACCATTACCCAGTTGAAGATTTCATACACAAAATCTGAAGCTTTGTCTTCCCATAGCTTTGAATGGTAGATGTGGATGGGCTCAACCTCGGATGGAGTCCAACTCCAACACATTAAGGGAAAAGGTGTCAAAAAACACACGATGCCCATGATATACACGGACATAAAGAATGAAGAAATCTTTCTGCTCTACTTTTGCACTCGAGACTCTGTAACTCGACTGGTCAAACTATCGAATAGTAGTTTAGCCCAATCGAAGGAACAACCTTCAACGACCGAATGAATTAGAGGCACCCACTGAAGGAAAAAATGTGTGGTGTCCTCCCTCCCATATAATTGGCAGGTCATCATAGCCACATATTTGAACTATGGCTCCAGAGAAGATATTGAATATATACCATTACTGTCCACCCTGAACTTCGCAGGGTGTGAAATCCAATCTTTGATTAAACTGGACATACTCTTGTTGTATTTCACACATTACTTCTGTTTAAAATTCTCCAAGAATTCGGCATTGTATGTAAGGTTTGACACGGTTGGAAAATTGTACATATCCTGCAATTGTTCGGGTCTGAAAGTTCCGATGGTGACCCTCTGCTCATTGACGATGGTTCTGGTTGGTATATCTACATGGTCTAATGCTCACTGGACTATATTGTAGTAAGGGAGAAGACGTGGCCTAGCCGATACTTTATGCATTTGAGCCTGGACGATGATCTTATATTTTGTGATTAGGTCGTCTTTTTCATTGTCACTGGAATCATTTGGAACATCTACCAATTTGGAATGTAGAAAATCAGAAATATATGACCAGGTCCTGATTGAGTCGACACTTCGAGGTGAAGTATCAGAAACTTTGTCTGAACCTTGTCCTGAAACCTCAACAGTGGCTTTATATTCTTTTCGCGGGGCCATGGTGGGGGATTCTACTTTATCTCTCCTACGATAACAATATGTATACATACATAAATTAGTTCGCTCTAGAAAGGTTTTCTATGCGTAGAATAGAAATGAAATTTGTGACAACAAATAAAAGATTGGATACCTTTGACCATTTAAAACTAGGTCGTCCTTAGGAACAGAACGGTCAAATCGTTCTTAAATATGAATTTAGCAATAAAAATCAAATCCTTACTTGTCAATTCACCTCATTTCTAATTAATGTCCTAGATTTTGACAGTTCGTAATGTAAGCTGGCGCAAGGAAATTTTAAAATTTCTTCGGAGACTGTGCAAACTAATTTTCGTATTAAAACAATGGAAATGCCAGCTTAGTTTAATTAATCAGGCCTTTTTAACTGTTAATTAATCTTTCGACATTCGCCTCATCAGGAGCTTTCGCTTTAACCCTTTGAGCCTCTAAGACCTGAGATTGCGATAATTAGTTTGGTTAATAAAAAACGTAACCAGGATTAAGCTTTTAATTAATTACATTTTTTTTTCTATCGCGACTTTGTGACTCAGGGTTTCGAAGGTATAGCTTCTGGGAGGCTCGTATGCTGAGTTGCAAAATTGCGAGATCACGCTGATATGATCTAATTAAAATGGAAGATAAAACTGGATTAAGTGTTTAATTAATTACATTTTCATTTATGTTGCGACTTCGCGACTCGGGGCTTCGAAGGTATAGCTTCGGGGAGGCTCATATTATGAGTTGCAAATTCCCGATAGAGCTTAACCGTGGTTAAGATTTTTACCTTTAACATTAACCTGGGTTACTAAAACAAAAATCTCGCGGTTTCGGCTGTCGGGGTTATGATGGTAAGACCTTTGGAGCTAGCAAATGACGAGACACGAAATCTCGATGATGCTTAACCATGGTTTAGAGTATCTTTACTCTCGGTACCGATATGGGTAAACTTTTTTAAGTCTATTTATCTATTTCACCCCTCGGGACTTGTAAACTATGTGATCTACAACCTCCAACATGTGACATCCTGAGGTAAAAAAGGAGAGACTCGTTTAAACGATAAAAAAAAAAACATGCCTTGAGAGTATGATAGCCATCATTGCTTTCTTTATGATACTTTTGAGATTTCGAGGAAGATAAAGGAAAATAAAAAAACCAACTTTCGATTTCCAGCATTTAAGATATAAAATTTAAAAAGGGCTAAAAAACAAAGGCGGCTCCGACAGTTTGCACACTTACTTATATGAGAGCAGGGGTGAATCAATATAAGGTTCCATTTGTTTTCTTACTAAACTACACTTTATCAATTCATTACTTTACCAACCATAAGAAATCATCAAGAAATGTATATAGATATGCAATGCATAGTACACAAAGATTTAACATGGAAACCCAAATGAGCGAAAACCACAAAAAAGCTTGTATTCAACTATATTTATTGGCAACAACCTGTTACAGACAACAATCTGTTTGTTTGAACACCAACTCAGCAACACTTGTAGGCAACAACCTATAGTTACAATATTTCTAGGCACCAACTATAAAACCTTGTTTTCCCCCAAGACTATAATTATGATAAGACTTCATATAAGTATGTTTATGAAGCATGTAATTATGTTTTTATTTAATGAAAACACCAAAAAACCTTTGCTGACAGGGAACGACCTTGCAAGTACTGACCATGATACACAAGTGGGAATTCATGAAGTAGGGATTGATGAAGTGGCATGGAATGGGAAGCTAATTTTTTTTTATGAAGTAAACAAGAAGCTTGTTTAACAAGCTATCTTATGCTTGCCAAGCCTAAACTCATACCTTATAGCATACCTGATATGAATGAGTCACATGATTAGTTATGGAAGGATAAGGAAGTCGTTGAGGAAATTAATGGTTGTTGATGGATTGGTATTTTGGAGAAGAAAAAGGCCAATCAGATGACTTGAAAACGTGAGATTTTGGTTTTCCCCCTCATAATGGGAAGTACAAACTACAGGTGTTTTCTGTGGGAAGGCCATGGGAACCCTAAGGAGATCGGTCAAGGAGACCACAAATGGACAAGAGAGACCAGACACTCAAAAATAAGGGTGTGGTATCAAATATAGAAGTAACACACACACGAGAGCTAAGAAAATAAAATATGAATTGGATTCATGAGCAGTAGACTCATAGAGAATAGTCGTTGAGAATAGAGGAGTTTGAGATCGCAGATTGAGAAAAAATGAGAGGTTTCCTTGAAGAAAATAGGAAACTCATCCAAATTGAGAGTGATCACCCTGAAGTAGAGAATCCTTGAATCTAGACTACAGAAATAATGGACTACAGTTTGGTGCATACTGGATAGAAATCGGCACTGGTAAGGGGAGGTCCCTGACAGACTTTTTAGCTGAGAGGGGACTCCTTTGTGTAGAGGAAATCTAGTTGAGAAACCACTTGATAAAATTGTAGACTTCATGAGCTCAGTGGCAAGAGGGTAGCTTCTATTGTTGTTAGTGGAGGAAGGAGAGTAACCTTCTTGGATCATCTGACTTGGAAGTTGGATGAATAATTTCCCTTGTGGTATCATGGCTTGGCACAGGGGTGGCATACTATAGGAAGGAACTTTGCAGTGTGGCCAAGGGTTGAGAGGAAAGGCATCCTATCTCAATTAGTCTAAATTGGAAATTTCCCTAGTCAGATAAGTGTATAACTTGTTTTATTCAAATTGTGTACGAATTATGTATGTATGTGTGTAATTGTATGGTTAATGGGAAATGTAAATGCTTGTAATTGACAAAAGGAATATTTGAATGGTTGGTATGAGTTGATGATACCTTGTTATCTTATCAAACTGTGAGCTCATTTAAGTGTGGATAGTTTTTCCCCTCATAATCTTGTGGATTTATAGGAAAGCTTGCAAGACATGGACAAAAACATCATTTAACCACTAACGTGGGTGTCTTATTGGTTGGGGAGATCCCTGTGAGGAATAGAGAACCCTAAATCCTGAGGAGGTTCCAATATTTTCTAGAAATATTGCAAGATATGTCAAAACTACCTTTTGATCAATATTAGTCGGTATTGATAGTCTTAGAGTAGGCATATAACTCCCTGAGGATCAATATAGTCTTGAAGAAACCATGAATTTGGAAAAGTTCCTAAGATGGGTATTAACTAGCAAGGAAAGCATGTGATGCATTTTGACAGATTACAGTTGTTTACTCAACTAGATGAGTAAATCTCAACCGTTCTTTAGGAGGGGAGTTATCATCGGGATTGAATGAGTTATAGGACTTAAGAGAAGTCTGAAAATGACGAAAATATTCTAGAGATGTGATCTGGAATGTTGTTATCGATGCATCATCGTCGAAGTATAGAAGGTCGTTAAGACAATGTGTTGGCCAAAAGTGTCGATGAAAATAAAGGCTTGAGAAATAATAATAGTCAGTGATCAACACATAGGAGAGAGAGAATATCTCCATCGTGGATGCATGGTAGGTTCCAGTTGGCACAATGCACTTGAATGCTACAATTGGAATTGGTCCTGGTTTTTTTAGCAAGAAAACCAAGATTTAAAACCAATTCTACAGCATAATCATTATTTTTTGCCTATTGATGATTAGAAGTAGAGAAGGTTTGCACTTAGAATTTCATAGAGAACAAAGTTTTTCTTTCATCCTTGTTCGCCAGTGATTGTAGATTATAGACGCATTAAATTATTTTTGTTGTTGTTGGCACACTTATTTATATGAGAGTAGGGGTGAATCAATATAAGGTTTCATTTGTTTTCATACTAAACTTCACTTTATCAATTCATTACTTTACCAAACATAAGAAATCATCAAGAAATGTATATAGATATGCAATGCATAGTACACAAAGATTTAACATGGAAACCCAAATGGGAGAAAACCACAAAAAAACTTGTATTCAACTATATTTATTGGCAACAACCTATTACAGACACCAATCTATTTGTTTGAGCACCAACTCAGCAACACTTGTAGGCAACAACCTATAGTTACAATATTTCCAGTCACCAAGTATAACACCTTGTTTTCCCCAAGACTATAATTATGCTAAGACTTCATATAAGTATGTTTATGAAGCATGTAATTATGTTTTTATTTAATGAAAACACCAAAAAAATGTTGACTGAGAGGGAACGACCTTGCAAGTAATGGCCATGATACACAAGTGGGAATTGATGAAGTAGGGATTAATGAAGTGGCATGGAATGGAAAGCTAAGTTGTTTTTATGAAGTAAACAGGAAGCTTGTTTAACAATCTATCTTATGCTTGCAAATCATAAACTCATACCTTGTAGTATACCTAATATGAATGAGTCGCGTGATTATTTATGGAAGGATAATGAAGTGGTTGAGGAATTAAAGGTTGTTGATGGATTGGTATTTTGGAGAAGAAAAAGGCCAATTAGATGACTTGAAAACGTGAGATTTCGGCTTTCCCCATCATAATGGGAACTACGAACTATAGGTTTTTTCTGTGGGAAGGCCATGGGAACCCTAAGGAGATCGGTTGAGGAGACCACAAATGGACAAGAGAGACCATACACTGAACAAGAAGGGTGTGGTATCAAATATAGAAGTAACACACACATGAGAGCTGAGAAAATAAAATATGAATCGGATTCATGAGAAATAGACTCATAGAGAATAGCCGCTGAGAACAAGGGAGTTTGAGATCACAGATCGAGAAAAAGTGAGAGGTTTCCTTGAAGAAAATAGGAAACCCATCCAACTTGAGAGTGATCACCCTGAAATAGAGAATCCATGAATCTAGACTAGAGAATAAATGAACTATAGTTTGGTGCTTACTGGATATAAACCGACACTGGTAAGGGGAGGTCCCTGATGGACTTTTTAGCTGAGAGTGGACTCCTTTGTGTAGAGGAAATCTAGTTGAGAAACCCCTTGATAAAATTGTAGACTTCCTTAGCTCAGTGGAAAGGGGGTAAATTCTATTGTTGTTAGTGGAGGAAGGAGAGTAACCTTCTTGGATCATCTAAGTTGGAAGCCGGATGAATCATTTCCCTTGTGGTATCATGGCTTGGCACAGGGGTGGTGTACTATATGAAGGCGCTCAGTAGTGTGGCAAATGGTTGAGAGGAAAGGCATCCTCTCTCAATTAGTCGAAATTGGAAATTTCCCTAGTCATATAAGTGTATAACTTGTTTTATTCAAATTGTGTACGAATTATGTATGTATGTGTGCAATTGTATGGTTAATGGGAAATGTAAATGCTTGTAATTGACAAAAGGAATATCTGAATTGTTGGTATGAGTTGACGATACCTCGTTATATTATCAAACCGTTAGCTCATTTAAGTGTGGATAGTTTTTTCCCTCATAATCTTGTGGCTTTATCGGAAATCTTGCATTACATGGATAAAAACATCATTTAACCATTGACGTGGGTGTCTTATTGGTTGGGGAGATCCCTGTGAGGAATAGAGAACCATAAATCCTGAGGAGGTTCCAATATTTTCTAGAAATCTTGCAAGATATGTAAGAAATACCTTTTGATCAATATTAGTCAGTCTTGATAGTCT
>SNQJ01S0055088.1:68857-86972 GCA_010110895.2 Picea sitchensis | reverse complement strand
GAGTCTAGGTACCACTGGAATTTAGGGACGGACACCAACAACAAAGCCGAGGCATACACTCTTCTCAAGGGCGTTTAACTGGCCCATTCCAAGGGAATAAGAAAGCTTGTTGTCCTAGGTGACTCTCTCACCATAATAAGACTAATGGTCAAGGGAACAAACCCCAAAGATCCCAGCTTAAAATAGATCCTAGACAGAACCAGACTGGCCTCCAAAGAAATCAAAACTACCTTTTTTCACATCCTTAGAGGCAATAAAAGCGAAGCAGACAAGATGGCTAATGCAACCATCGAGACAAATCCTGACACACTCAGCATCGACGGAGTTTTAACCCCAACCACCCTTTATTAATGAACCTCCAAGAGTGAGTTCTGGACAACAAAAGGAGTTCCCCCCCATGGGGCTTAAGCATCCCTCATGATCACATGGATAGGAACAATGACAGCTCCACCTAAGTGCGACAACAAGGAAACATCCTCAGCCTCATCAGTTGGGGTCCACCACGTGCCCATAAGGATAGTCACAACATGGCTGGGTAGACACTTTAAGTCGTCCACATGACAACCTGTTGTCACAACATTTGGCATGTGTCATACAAGGAATCTCTACCTCGATCGTACAAGATGATCTCTTCTCCAAGCAATGTGAAATCTACTCCTAGCATGGGAAATCCGGTGTACCTGCTCACCTATGTGGACATGATGGCTAGGCCTCTCATCTCTCCCTTCGATTCAGCTCCCCTTATCTCAGTCATCCCTCCATGGCGAGGATCAGTACTTTGTATAGGAATCTTCCCACAAGATCGTGGGTTCGTTCGTCATCCCTCTCCTCAGCAAACTTACAGTCGTCCTTGCTCTACGCGTGGCTCTCGTGGGAATGCCACTCTGCTCGCTCGCCTCTCCAGACCCCTCAAGTTCTTATTGAGGCATCCTCGCCACCTTATAGCCATTCCCAATTTCCTCAGAGAACTGCTTAGGTTGTTCGGTGTTGTGAACTGTTCATTTACAGATCTTTGAGCCTTCATCCGCTCCTGCCCCCCCTTTCACTCCCGGCTGCGTAGTCTCTTATTCATCCCCCCTCGTGCTTTCCTTTACAACTGGGCCCTATGCAGAACCCACAAGAACCGACCAATTCTGGCCTCTCTTCTGGTGACAATGAAATGCAATAGGAGAATACAATGCAGGAAGACTCGGACACCTGACCAAAAGACAATTGGGAACCTGAATGTGGAGGATGCAGCATCCTTCGAGAGCAATTGGTAGCGTTGAGTGCTAATAGGACTTTCAAGATGGAAACTCTCTCCCAACACCGTTTTTTGATCAGTAAACTACAGGATGAAAGTGAGGCGTAGAGAAATCAAATTGCTACCAATCAGGAGCAAATTGACACCCTTCAGCTCAGGATGGACCATCTTGAGGACACACGACCCCCTACAAGTAATAGAGAAGCTCAACAAGGATATTTGAGGAATGTCCAGTCCAATTCAATTAATCAGGTACCAGATCTGAATGTTCCCCTCTCTGATTTTCGGAGAAACGAGCAGCATCCCAAAGCGAAGAAAAATGTCTAAACTAATCGGTCTTTCTATCAAACAGGTCTATGTTTTGTCGTATAGTGTATTTAAGTGGCTCCTTCTGCGGAATATATGTAGGAAATTCACTACACAGTATTTTTTGTAAGCAAAGGGGATATATGAACACCCCAATTTTTGTAATCGTCCTAAGAGAGAAAAACTCAGACACAKCCTCTCAGGGTTGTTTTTCTTTTTGTAACCTYAGTGGATTTATCCACACCGATTAATATATTTTTACSAGTTCTTGTTAAAAAAAAAAAAAAGTGTACTATGTTTTATTTATTTATTATTGAACTGTTTGCAACAAGAAATATTAACATGCATGTAGAATGATAMTTTCAATGGATTTTCTATTACTTATCGAAATAACAAGAATTACATAGAGGAATCTATAGAATGCTATMTTTTGTGGAAAGTTTATTATTTATATATTGCAGTGAGAAAGAAAATAAATACACCTAGTTTAGCTTTTATGTTCAAATAGGTTTAATTCTCAAGAAGATGAAGACGTTCTTGGTTGGAAACACAAAGTACCCAATTTTCACTAAATAAATATGTTGCAGACTTATTTATATGTTTTATACATTTATGTATGTTGGATTTTAGTGAAGTGATTTAAAAACAATTTGCTCAAGAAGATTTATGATTGCACCTTCAGAGACTTTACCATTCAAATCGTTGGGTGGAGGGGGGTCCCTTGTCCCACAAGCAAGAGGGTCTCATACACCAATTTGATGTGCTCGCTTGGCTATAACCTTAAAAATAGATTATTATTATTATTATTATTATTACAACAAGTAAAACAAATGATGTCCTAAACCCCAAAATAAACTAGAACTAGAACTGTAACTGTGATGACTCATGTAGAATTCATAACCACAAAACCATTTCAATATGGTGTGGAAATAAATAGCATAAAAGATTGATGAAATGACGACCATAGAGAATGGAGCATATGTCTCTAACACTTAATCTAAAATAATTGATGAAATGAATAATTTATGTATAGTGGACTCGGCATACAATGTATTAATGAAATATTGGTGGTATTGTCGTGGTAAGACAACCAAAAGTTTTAATGGTGCCAAGACGTGGCCTAAACCAATATTTCCTCGTAGTATTTTATTAACCTTGCATTGATAAAAACAAAAGTTTAATGTCGGTTAAACAAGTAATCAACTCTGTGTTAGCACAACGCAATTAATATATGACGTTGACGTGTGTATGTGCATTAACAAGTGGCAATTTTATATGACATAAACTCTATGTAAATACCTGCCACAAACCTTAAGGCTGAGAGCCATAAGCATATTATATGGTTATCAAAGGTGGTTTTGTGGACTCGATCCACTAATACCCCCACGACATAGTTGTAGAAACAAATATGTTTAACGATAAAACCTTTTAACAAGTCTCCGCTACAGATTTTCTATTAGAAAAAGTAGAACATATTTYTTTTCTAGAACTATTCAATTTTTTAGCTTGATTGTCACTTATCAKTSAAATTTTGATTTTTTTTTTGTGCATGTTRATGATGAAGCATTTCCCATGTGGTATTGATTGGATCTTCACATGGAAATAACATCTCTCATATACATGTAGGGGATTCTAAACACTACTYCACATACATYTAGTGGTACTACATCCAATTCTACTTCATCTACAAAATCAACACTTACAACAAATTCAATCTTGTATTTTTTTGTTATATTTTTCTTTGTATCATTGTTTACTCAACCCAATGGATAGAGGATAGGATGATCATGAACCCACAATACAATATTGCTGACCAGATCTAGTGCTATAAGATTATCTTGTGAACCAAAGTCAAACATAGCATTTATATTTCTCTTCTTGACCTAAATCTTGATGTGGAAGAGGTTGGTCATATCCTTCTCTTCGTGGTGATGAAGGATACTTAGATTCACCTCCTTCTGCATAGATGTGTATACAATATTTTCATCCACATCTAAGCTAATTTAAACATAATTACTCAAATCTATGGCTAGAAGGTTCTCTTTCTTTCTACACTTCTTGTGGTTCTTGTGGTTCAGCTCTGGATGTAGTTTCCGACACTTTTCCTCAGGGTGGCCATCAATGTTGCAATGATTGCAATAGTTGCTAGTATCTTTTCACTAATGTGTAGTGGTTATCGTCTTCTTATCTTTTCCCCATTTCCACTTCTTCTTCCCCTCCTTGGGAGCCTCATGGTGTTCTTTATTTTTCACACCACTTGGTTGCCTTTTATTTTGGCCTATGCCTTCCAAGTATTGTTCCTATACACACAAATGATCCAATATCCTTGGCTTGAAAAGAACCATGTGTTTTCGCAAATGAATGTATAAATCCTACAGATACTTGAGGAGTACATATGGGTTCTCGGGTTCCTTTCGTGAATCATTTACTTGGTATTCATGATCTCTTAATTTCCCCTCCAATCTGAGATCTGAGTTAGAGCCTCCATGATATTTGAATGGTATGATATTTCTTGCTAGATATGCCATGCGGAGGATAATATTGCGATTGATGTCAACTACTTGTGCTTCCAACCTCTCAAATACATCTTATGTTGGATCTTGAGGGTTGTTATGAATATTTTTTTCTGCCATGGCTATGGTTTTTGCAACTTCTCTTTAATCAGATTCATGGATCCTACAACTTCTTACAAATACCCAAAATAAAACCTTCTTTGATACCGATATGATCTGCAAACTACCATGGATATTCCATTGGAATAGTTCATCACAACAGATTTGATAAATAAAACTGAAATCTACAATATGAAGGTTAAATTCCTTTAGACTCCAAAATATTTAGTTATTGATTTTCTGCTTATGCATGAAACTGATAAAATATATAAAATGGAGAACAATAAAATACAATCACACAAAATCCACAAAATAACACAAATATTTTCTTTGGGAAACCCTTAGGAAAGAAAACCCAGCTAGAAGGTGAGGTTGCGCTACTCTTTTTTCTCAGGTTTGGAAATAATGCAAGTAGAAAGGAGAAGGAACTCTGTACATAGTTACTTGAGACCTGTGGCCTCTACGCTACTATAGAACATTAACCCCCTATGTTATTATTTATAATTTCTCACTCCCATTTGTTCTACTTTGATTTAGAAAAAAATACAATAAGATAGAATGGAACCCCTTCTCCTTCTAGTGTCTGGATATTTAACATAACCCGATAGCCATCTAGGGGTAGATTTTTTACTTCTTCAACCCTGAATTGTGATTGGGTTTTGAACCTTATAGAATCTTCTTGAAACTTTACATGTGGCTAGCCCCATATGCCTGAGTAACAAGGGTTAACGTGGCATCCCCTCATACGATCGTGGTCAACATGATAGGTCAACATGTGGGATGCATAACTTTTTCATACGAGCTCTATATGATGCACGATATGCACCATTGGAAAGGTATTAGAATGTAGAACAATGTCACGGGGGCACACGTTGTAGATAGCATAAGCCCAAAACTATCCATTTAATTCCTAAAAAGGGGTTTGGAAGGTTTCAAACCCCAATTTTCCAAACTAGGGCCTGCCACTAAAATGACCCTGGAAGTTGACTCCTCCAATCTCTTGCACTCTGAAAGCGTCAAGACAGATGAAAAATAATATAATGATCCAATTTGGATCATGTGTAATGTAATGTAATGGTGATGTGAAATATATAGAACAAATATAATAGTTAAACAAATATCTGAAGTATACTTAACATGTTTACACACACACACACACACACACACACACACACACACGTGTGGGTTATCTTCATTATTTCAAACACATTATTTCAAGTTGGAATTCACTATGAGGTCTCGAATCCTAGTGCTACTATGTTTTTAGAACAACTAAATCCCATTGGGTTACCAACTATTATTGTGGTTGACAGTTGATTTTCCTTCCATATAGATATTTCAAAGAAGAGGAGGTGATCTCGTGAGGCTTTCCTATATACATAAATACATACATACAAACAAGCATACATATATACCCTAAGATACAACTCAATCAACTGAGCCATCCACCAAAGAAATCCATTGCAAATGGGGAGGCCATATGTTCCAATTTGATAAAGTCTCTAAGGGTTACTAGCTTCTCTTATGGCTAGTAGTTGACACTATACTACATATGGATATTCCATGAGACAGAGGGGAGTCCAATGAAGTTATTTTTTGAATATGTGTGTTTGTGTATGTACATATATATAAATAATCAAGTGAACTGAAATAGATTTTAAAAATACATTATTAAAGAAATACAGATCTACCCTTATGGTTGGCTCTGGGATAGCAATCGAATAGATCACTAACTTATTTGTGGATAAAGAGTCGATTGGTTACTCCCAATTCACTTTCTTATGGGGGTGTGGGGTTCCTAGGTCCCATTCTCTCCCCTCACTCCTTAACCACCAACTAATCAAAAAAATACATGTATTCTTAAAAGAGACCAACACATAGACAATGGAGCTTCACCTTGTTGAATAATATCTTATCACTTACATTCATAAAGGGGGGTTTTTAAATGTGAAAAATAAACCCAATATATTGTGGGTATTATGGGGGTAGGGGGGATGTAGGGTATGTGAGGGTTTATATATATTTTGGGGTGTATAAAGGGGTATCTGGTAAAAGTAGGGGATATCTAGTAAAAACAAGGTTTCTAATTTTTATTGGAAAGATGTATTTTTGAGGAGGGGGGTCTAAACAGAAATATTTTGGGAGGTATTTATCTATATTCGAGGTATTATTTAATATCCCATGAATGCACATTCTATGTCACAGGATCACTGAGTGGAGACCCTATGAAAATAGAACTTTAAATGATTGGTTTCTACTTAAGATGTAGTATGCAAATTCTCAATCTTTCAACTCATTAAAGGGCCTTCAATATGAGGAAACAACGGATATTTATGTTGAAGGTTAATAGTGAAGGTTATATAATTGAGTGTATGGGGATTAGCCAATTTCTATTGCAAATTCATGGTTGAGAGAGTTTCTAATTTCTATGTTGTGTATCTAAGAGGTAAAAGTAGTTGGATTGATGTTGAATTAGACCTTTAAGTGATTTGACTAAACAATATACTTTTTAACTAATGATGTAGAGGGAAAAGGAAAAGTCTCTAATTTATATTCCATGATTGAGTCCTCTAGATGAAAGAAAATATTGATGTTATGGAAAGGAAAACACATTTTGAGTCCTCTAGATGATTAAATTAATCCTATGGCGAAAAAAACAATGTTCTTTCCATTACTCCTTGTAAGACTCATTTGTATACCAAATCAATATCATGTGTATGGAAGGAAAAATGCTCTAAAACTATAAAATCATTCAAAGTTAAAATCATATGGACATACAAGACATGAAATTACGAAATAAAACATTATAGCAAGTGGTTCGTCACACATAAAAGTTGATCCTTATAGAACTCATCATGTTACTTTATTGCACAACTAATGCCAATACTTTGTCATTTCTCATGCGTGATTGACACAATAATCCCATAGCACTAACCCTTTAGTTCCTCCATTAAATCATTTGAGTGATAACTTATTAGTCAATATTTTATGGCACCTTAGTGATGACTTAGGGCTTTTGATTAGTGCCACAACACATTCAAGAGAGATCACGAGGAAACTAATACAAGTCATGAAAGTTGACCATAGGGAGAGAAATTAAAGTTATGAAAGTTTAGTCCATCTTCCTCAGATTTCTTCTATTAAGTGAATATGAAAAATTCGGTGCAGGTCATGGTTGCACAGTCAAGAGGGATCACGAGGAAACTAATACAAGTCATGAAAGTTGACCATAGGGAGAGAAATTAAAGTTATGAAAGTTTAGTTCATCTTCCTAAGATCTCTACTATTAAGTGAATATGAAAAATTATGTGCATGTCATGGTTGACTTAATTTTAGGGTATTAGGAAATGGTTCCATAGAGTACTAGGAAATGATGTCATGGTTGACTTAGTTTTAGAGAACAAAGAAACAATTAACTTTGTTGACTTTGAACAAGGTTGATAATTATGGAGCATGTCCATTGATTATTTCATCATCCATTCATGTAAACATATTTCATATTTTTTTGTAAATCTTCTTTGAGGGCATAGATCTAAGTAATTCATACTGAGTTTTCATTATATTCACAATATTGGGCTCCATAATTGTTCTCTACATATTAATGATAGTTTGAATGTTGAGAAATATATATACACAATGACCACCTCATTACACCACAATTTTGTCCAGTATGATGGGAATGGTTTTTGCATCATTTCTCTGTGTTTCAATGAGAAGTACATATTAATGATGGTTTGAATGTTGAGACATATATATAAATAATGGCCACCTCATTACACCACAATTGTGTGCACTATGATGGAAATGGTTTGTGATCATTTTCCATGTTCCAATGAGAAGCACCCTTCGCCACCATCCATGGTTGCTAGCAAGTGGGGTTGAGATTAAGAGCACTTTTGGTCACCATCCATTGTTGCTAGCAAGTGAGTTGAGACGCTCTCATTGGATAGTTTTAATCCTATTTAACATCCAATTCAACAAGTTCTAGCTATGTGTGCCATGTTATATACTTAACAAGTATACATGGGTAGTACATGGACACACCTAAGTAACATAGTCTACATGTTATTTTGACAATTTTCAGGGATCAAATTCCTTAATATAAGACCTCAAATTGAGACAAATATTGTCAATCTAGTTAGCTTTTAGTTATTGATCAGTTTTAAAGTAATAGAGAAATTTTCTAAAATTGACTATTCTCCGTGTTTTAGATTTTGTGAATAAATCAAAGTTTATTGACTACATCAATTTATAATTAACATAATTCATTTTAATTTTATATACAACATAATAACATTACTAGTTTTCTATTCATATTTGTTATTTCTAACGTCGTTAGGATCAACTCAAGTAGACCTCCATATTACACTGTTACAATTTAATATGAAAATTTTCCATATCACTCACAACTCTCCCGTCTAAAATCATAAACCTTCTGGTGCGTTTCTTGGATGTTAATATATTTCACCATTTATGTGTGAAGTAAAAGAACCTGCTACAACACGTTAATAAAGCTGTCTAACAATAAGAAAGACAGACATGTGTCCAGCTTATTTCCATATTATACTCAAGGCTCTTCAGATACTACAATTCATAATATTAATAACCTTTTCAAAACTTGTCCATTGTGTCAGTTGATTTTAGTTTAAGTGGTGACAGGAATAATAGAATTCTATGGATATGCAATTTTTTTTTTTTTGGTACTAAGGAGTTGTCTAGGTTCTACTCCCTCAAGTACAAACCAGCTCCAAAACTACACTAGAAATCTTTTTACACAGATGGTTGTTTAACCAAAAACACGCCTACACTATATTTGCTACTCAAAACCGAGAGTAGCTATGAATAAAGCTCTGTGTAGAATGTTCTACTTCTAGCTACGTCTCTAATCTATCGTACATCAGCAAAAGCGATACCGTTTTATGCTAGGGGAAATATGCATCCATACCCTAAATCAAACACAATAATTCACAACCGGAGAAAAACCCACTCCAGGCATAGAAAACGCTCTAGAATTAAGGGCTACATTTAGTAATTTGACTACTTTCCAACTTTTTTAAAACTTATTGGATAATTTCGGATTTATTACAAAAATTTTAAAACTATAAATATATGAATATTAAACATTTTCTCCCTCAAACCCTACACATGCAGATAGAACTTGTTCTTTCTCTATTCCAATCAAAGGAGTTACAAAGTTGTTTTTTTTTTCTCAGCATTTTGTACTCTACATTGTTTTCCCGTGACTTTTCTGGTTGCTTTTCATCTTCAACCTACAACCAAGAAGTAATTTCCCTGTTACGAATCCAGGCAGTTACGGCTACGTTCCCTTTTCAAAGCCTTTTCTGATTATAGATCAAACTTCCCTATTTTGGAGGTTTTTCGTCCACCAAAACTCGGGACACTTGAAAAACGCAGCTCTTAGGTTTGGTTCTGGCTTCTTCGTCTAGCTCTGGCTTTCTAGCTTTCGCTAGCTCTAGCTTCTCAATTCTTTCATCCTGAAGTTTTTAGAAATTTTGAAACTCCCACTTTTTACATTTCATTCATTATCAAAGACAAATGAAGCTAATATGCTTCTTTTATTTTAAAATATTAAGATTTTTGAAAAAACAGTTATAGAGACCACATAATCAATAGTCAAGATTTGAATCAACAAAAACAAACACATCTTTTGTTTTCAAATAACAGGTTTTATGGCACAGTATTATTAAAAATATAAGGCTCTTAAGATATTACAGTCTACATGAATATTAATAACAAACTCTAAAACTTTATATTTTTGAGCAAAAACATTATATATACAGTTTAAGTGGGCCTAATGGTTAAGAATAGGTGTTTCCTCTTAAAAAATCACAAATTCAAATCCAAAGAGAAAAAAATCTCTTGTCCCACAAACAAGAAAATCTCATACACCAATTTGATATCTCACTTAACCTATATATTACTCCAAAAAATTATACTAAGATTATAAATTATAAGAAGATAATAACTATACAATAATTAAATAATTAAATAGTTATATATATATAACTCTTTTTAAATATATTACTCCAATGGATTACAATGAGAACATAGTATATATATATATATATATATATAACTTTTTTTAAATATATTGCTCGATTGTGGTGGCTTTTCTTAATATATATATATTTTAAAAGACTACTTGACTAGTCCATATTACTTCATTAAACCCTACTTTAAATTAGGTAGGTAGTTATTTTACTATCATTTCAGTTTTGATGCTGGAGATAAACGCTTTTCATTACTTTGTAATGAATATATTTTAACTTCATTAAACCCTACTTTAAATTGGGTAGGTAGATGTTGGAGATAAACGTTTTTCATTACAATGTTTAATGAATATATTTAGCTCCCTCGAATGGGGTGCCACATAGCAATTCAGGGCCACGCGGATTGATGCCGAGACGCAATATTAATGCATCAATCGACGACCATCTCTTCAACCATTAACACACCATGGATTACTGCAGCCGTAACCAAACGACGAGTCTCTTCGCGCAAGGGAACCAGACACCAGCGCACTCAGCACCAAGCCTTAATGGTTATGGCGGTCGCGGTCGCCCTCCACCTTATCACTAGAATTGATAGGATCGAGCGGCATTTCTTCATTACAGTGTTCACTCCACCAGCGCATCAGCAGTTCACTCCACTGGAGCAGAGATTCAAGGTCCTGTCGAAGCTCTAGAGTAGAGCAGTCCATCCGCTAGGAACCCTGGTTATTCCCAGGGTCTCCACCATGCCTAGGGCACGAGGGAAGTCACGCAGGGGTGCCACATGGTACACGGTCGAGTCTCGACGCCAGCGACAGAGGAAGTTTGAGCAGGCGCTAGCCATGGCGTCCACTCGACGATGCTGGAAACCACGAACACCTCCCATGGCGTACGTGGAATAAATTGCCTTAGAGGATGCCATGTAGAGCTACCCCAAGCTCATGTTGTTTACAGTCCCAGACAACTGGAACCCACCCACTGAATTTGGCGTGGAAGATAAGCCTCGGCCTGGGGACATTCAGACTGGTTTCAAATCCAACAACCCAGAGGAGCAGTTCACCACCTATTTTGTCGAAGAAGAGACCCCTCCTGACGTAACCATGGGGACGGCGACCCAGTCTCTCAATCGTTGGGAGCAGACAACCAAAGAATCACCGGAATCCAGACACCCCGCCTACGTCGATAGCCACTGGCAAGAGAAACCACCCTTCACCAACTCGGGGCACCTCGCTCTCATCTTCGAGCTAAGAATTCTGATGGACGACCAGGTTTTTCGCCTTGACAGAATTGACCAGCGGCTTGATATGCTCTTCGCGGCCCACTCCAAAAATCTACCACAACGACAATGCCCAACTTGTGTGCAGACTTACGTGCTTCCAGTAGGCTGGCAACAGCATGGGAACGAGGAGAAGCGCACAGGCAAAAAGGTTCAATGATGTTCTTGGTTAGGAGTCCCTCTTCTGTTTCGCATTAAGCTTTAGCTCAATTAGTTTTTAGTTTTCTTACAACTAGCTTATGGCATACAATTTGAATCTCATAAGTGACAGTCCTGGTTTCCTTCGGGCAGGACGGAACCATCTCTATTTTGTTAAAAGGGAAACATTTGGCATAGGATGCCCAGTTGTCTCAGTTTCCTGCTTAGGCAGGACAGTTGGCATCACAAACAGTTATTGTACCTTGCTTATGATAATATAACAGGATCCATCTTTTTTACTTAAAAAAAAAAAATGAATATATTTAGCTCTCTTTGAAATAAAAAAATTATTTGTTTTTTTTTTATATAATATTTAATTAATAATATAATTTAGTATTTATGTTTATAATTTTAAAATTCTTTATATTATATAATTTATATAAATGTTTTTTTTTCATAAAAATTAGAGTGATATAAATTTGAACAACATTATAAAATATATATCCCCGGATGGGGTGCCACGCAGAGGGGGAAGGACATGTGGAACAATGTCGAGAGGTGCCATAAATGTTGGCCACTCGCTCCCATCTCCTCGTCATAAATGAATGGGAGCAAACCCAAGCAAGGGACATCAAACGATGAGGCTCCTCACTCGAGCGAGAAGTACAGGCGATCAACGCATTAAGACCTCAACCTTAATGGCCATAGTTATCACCTTCGACCTTATTCACCGCCTCAGAGGATTTGTGATTCATTTGAGGTTTGCAGAGCCGAAGGCTGAACCTTCGAAGAGCAGGGATAGAGCTTGGCTTCTAAGCATGCCACGAGTAAGGGGACGGCCTCGCAGAGGTGTGGCATGGTACGCAATTGATTCACGACGGAAGTGGTGGAAGAACTTTGAAAAAGCTTTGGCTCTAGCCAGCAGAAGGAAAACAAGGAAGTCCAGGAGATTGGGAATGCCTCCCATGGCGTATGTTGAGGATATTGCACCGGGTGAATCCATCCAGAGCTACACAGAGAATCTTCTATTCACGGTCCCAGACAATTGGAATCCCCCACCCTGTTTCGGGAAGGATGTAGTAACCCCTCCTCCAAGCATAGTGCACAGTCCCAGGGATGCTCCAGCTGAGGAGTTCACATCTTGCTTCGTGGAGGAAGAATTCCTGAAAGGAATGGAAGGAAACAAAGAGGAATTCACGACTGGCGAACCTCTTGAGGTAGTCACACAACGAAATAAGCAGATAGAGTACCTGGGTGGCAATGTAAAGGAACGAAAGGATGAGGTTGACCAGCCACCACTCCTTTATCCGGAGCACCTTGATTTAATCTTTGACATTCATAGCATGGTGGACGACCAGATATTCAGGGCCATCCGCATAAATTAACGCCTTGATATGATCTACGCGACCTACTCCAGTTCATCCCCAAGACGCCTATGCCCTACCTATGCGCAGGTCTACGCAATTCGAGTCAAGCGAGGAAAGAATGGAGACGAGGATAAGAACATCGGCTAAAAGGTTTTTACATGCTCACAGTTCGAAACTCTTTTCTTTTGTTGCATACCAGTGATATAGCACACTTATCTTGTACTACTGATGTTATTAGCATAGCAAAGACAAGACTTGGTGTAAAGGTGGCCATGCATCCTGGTTTCCTTCGGGCGGGATGGCAGCCTAGAATTTTGAGTTTGAAAAGTCGCATGGCTCGGCAAGCTGCAGCTTAATAGAACTATGTAATTCTACAACGTTAATATAATAAGACCTACCTTTTTAAAAAAAAAAAAAAAAAACATTATTAAATATATATATTAAAAAAAATAGTTTAAACAATGATATGTAATCTATTTTTTTTAATATTTTTTATTTAAAAAAAAGTTATTAAATTGGTATTTGTATAAGATCAACATTAAAAATTATGGTGGGTTTGTGTTACTCTACACAGTTAGCAACCTTTTAGGCTCATAAAATTATAAATCTTCAATTTTTTTTTTATATTTAAAAAAATAAGAAAAACATAAATTTAAAAAAAAAATTACATATATAAAAATATTATTATTTTTAATTTTATTTATATTAAAGTAACATTAAATCATTAAAATTTATAAATGATATTAATAAAAATCATAACAAAACAAAAAAATCTACATATTAGTGTGAATATTTTCTATTTTTAATTAGTGTAAATATTTTCTCAAATAATTTGAATATAAAAAATATATAAAATTTTATAATTAAAAAAAAAACTCTATTTTTATTTTTTTTCTAAAATTATTTTATAAACCATTTTTTCAAAAAATGGTTTATAGTATTTTTTTTTTAATTTTTCTTATTAACACTATATTTTCCTTATTAATATATATAATTTGTATTAATAAATCAAATGTTACACTATATTTTCCATTTTAATACATATAATTTGTATAATAAGTCCAATGTTATAATAAAAGAAAAAGTTACATTATCAAAATTAAAATGATCTTTGAAAGTTTATCAATTTTAATATTTTAATTAATTTTTAGAAACATAATCACCTACAATTTTTAAATTTACAAATTATTAATTACATTTACTTAATTTTTGAAATAGTCAATTTGAGGGGTATATATCTATTATAATATAATATAATAAAAAATTTATAATTTTGAATGTTGATTTTTGTCTAAAGCATACAGTCTGAGTAGGCTTAATGGTTAAGAACATGTGTTTCCTCTTCAGAGGTCACATATTCAAATCCAAAGGGAGACCTTAAAAATAGATTATTATTATTATTATTATTATTATTATTATTGTTATTATTATATAGCAAAGGTGAGGCATAGTACATGTTACAAATACTATAGTAGATAGAGGTTGCAAGTTGCATGCATAGCACATTGCATAAGTTACTAAATTATCACCCATCCCCACAATGCACAAGTCACGAGGATTCTTTGGAAATTAGACCATATCACATCCTTCAATTTGAAAAGTAAAGGTTGAAAGGGTAGAAAAGATGAAGGATTCTTTGGAAATTAGGCCATATCACATCCTTCAATTTGAAAAGTAAAGGTTGAAACGGTAGAAAAGATGAAGGATTCAGAAACAGTGCCCAAAATCTGCATGAGAGGTAAGACTCATTAATACTACATTGCAATTGTAGTGATGGAAATTGTCTTCATTTCATTGAAGCTATAAAACACCTTCTTGCACTCTTATTTTCTCCTTATATTTGGTTTTTGAGAATCCACATTTAAATACCTTCCCACCTATTTTTTTAATTTCTTCATGAATCTTCATAATAAGAATAAATATGGGTGTCATAGACCTCTCACAAGCTCTATTTTATTTCATTTTAGAAAACATAATTTAGTAATATTTATTATTTCATTATATTAATAAAGATAATTGTTTCAAATTTTGCAATCCATAACTTTTATTTTTACAACAACCATTCATAAATTTTGTTGAATTATTTTTATAATTGCAAATTTAAGCTATATGACCATCTCTTTGATTAAATACTAGATATTATAATAAATATAAAACTTCAAGTGAAGAGTGTGCCCATCAAATTCTTTTTTTAGAAGAACCTGCTTCTACCTACAACTCTAATATGTTGTTAAGGAATATATTGTTCTGTAGTTGATTGTACATTTAGAAAAATGATGCTTTCACCTTTCTTGTGCCTCAATAAAACTGTTATAGATCAACAACAACAGTGTAAATATGCATCCATACCATGAATTCACTACTAGATCAATAAAATCGTAGTTACATCAATAACATCGGTGCAAATTAAACACATAATTCATAATGGAGAAAAAACCTGTGGGAGTATTAAAAAAACTTAAGAGTATATATTGGCCAATAAACACATGGAAATACAACATCTCGTGATACAAATATGACTTGTTCTTCTAAACAAAATGGTTTTCTAGTAGCTGTTAGTCTCCCTCGATTTTGCTCAAACATTCCTATCTGCTTTTAATATCCAATCTACAGTTAACTGGTTTCCAAACTGTCAATCCATGAGCTCCGGGTAGTTACCGTTATAAGTGTTGGAAATAGTAATTACCAGTCGGTGAGATCTTCATGTCTCCATCGATTTGACTGTCAGCCAATCTATTAGTAGTCGAATTTTCAGTCAGTCAGTCTAATAGTATGCAAGTGCAAAGTCGCATGCTTACTCAAAGTTAGTCGGCCAACGGTGAAGTTATAAATGGAGTCGATCTCTATCTTCTCAAATTCAATTAAGTGGTTGAAGAGTGAGTCATATTGATGGTAGTGTTTAATGTTGAGTCGGTCTTAGCTTCTATAGGAAGTCTCAGTCGGAGTCCATATAAGGCTCAATCATTTAGTTAGTGTATGATGCTGAAGAGATGCAATATGCAGAGAAGAAAAGAGAGGTAGAGATAAAAACCGAGAGAAACAGCAGCTGAGGAATGTAAGAAGTCTGAGCACAGACTCTGTGTCTATGAAGTCAGTAGAAGAATCCATTGGAGTCGAAGCTCATCTTAGTATTGTATTATGTAATCACACGCACTACGTCGAAGTTCATTAATATCAAGCATTTTCTGTATTGAGAAGTTTATGTCTTATTTTTTAGTTTATGTGCTAAGCATAGAACTGTGTTATTATGCATTCATAAATCATTTCATTAAGTGTGTGTATTCACAATGCACAACAAACAGAGCATTATGTGCACACCATAGTGATTTTGAGAACTTTGTCGCATAACCTATTTGGTGCGCAGTATTTGAAACTGTGTTGCGTAGAGTATACTGCGGGCACTGTCGATCTGAGATCTGGTATCATAGCCACGCATGGTCGCTTCCAAAGATATGGTATCAGAGCAGGTTCTATGAGAATAAGTTCAAGAGCAGAAATTTTGTTGAAAAGTGAAATATGGCTTCTACCTCAAATTTGCAACCTCCTACTTTTACATGCAAGAACTATGAGATGTGGTCCTTGACCATGAAGGCATTTTTCCGAGGTCAAGACATATGAGAGATATTTGAGAATGGTTATGTGGAACTAGTAGATGTGGAAATATACAATTCCCTCACACAAATTGAGAAGGATGTCTGAAAAGATCAAATAAAGAAGGATGGGACAAATTGAGAATACTTCCAAGAGTTGCATCAGCAAAGCAATCCAAGGAAGCATGAGACATATTAAAAACCTCTTATCAGGGTATGAACAAAGTAAAGACTGCAAAAC
The DNA here is from genome assembly GCA_010110895.2 of Picea sitchensis. Classification (NCBI taxonomy): domain Eukaryota; kingdom Viridiplantae; phylum Streptophyta; class Pinopsida; order Pinales; family Pinaceae; genus Picea; species Picea sitchensis. The sequence continues at coordinate 70,188 of SNQJ01S0055088.1, read as the reverse complement.
TGCATATTCTTAGAAGAGATTTTGAAATTATGTCAATGAAAGATTCAGACACAATAGATCCATTCTACACCAATGCCATTTTCTGATAAATCATATTAAGTCTCATGGTGAAACCATAGAAGACACACGTCAAAACGCTAGCACCAATCATTCAAGTGGTCACAGAACTCACAAGTCAAAGATTCAATCTTATTACTGTAAAAAGTATGGAAATTATGCATATGAGTGCAAAAATAGACAATATAATTAGAACAAGCAAAGTCAGGTCAACCAATGATCCAGATTATTTTCAGCATGAAATGAGGGTAGATATATAATAAGGAAATGCACAGAGATATCGCGTATATCCAATAATATAACAGAAATGTATCAGAGATGCAACCATAAACACAGATATACATTAATACATGATTTCTATTAATGAAAGAAATGTACACAGACTGTAAATATACAGAGTGAAAGACTTGCTAGAATGGTGGCAACTTATCTCTGAGAAGAGATCTGACGTCTACTCGCATCCACAAGAAGATGGTTACAATGAGGCTGTGAAGAACTTTTTACAATAAACAGGAATGCCAAAATTCCTAGACATCCAAAAACCTAACCCTAGGAGATGAAGTGCCAAAAGTCATGTGGGCCCCGTTTGGGTAAGTTAGTACATCAACTTCCCGGGGTCGTAACTTTTGCATACGATCTCCGTTTTAGGAATATGATAGATCATTGGAAAGGTATCGTCGAGGAGATTCATTTTGGGGGCTCAATAATGCCTTTGGATGTCATTTAGAACCTATATCTCAAAAAACCTTCATTTAGGCCCTCAAAATGGCCCCAGAAGTTAAAAACTGTTAAAAATAGTAAATTGCCAAATTTGCCAGAAAACTGTTTTGAGCTAGTCGAAAAAGGTGGGTGGCCACCAATATCCACCTGGATCAATCCTCCCTCCCTTAGGAAGAAATGGTCTCCATTGTGTTGAGTTCCCAGAGGAGAGGGAAAAGTGTTTGTTGAATCTACATCTTGGTGAGCTGTTTGCCTTGTTGGAGACGTCATGCTGCTCAATTTGTGGAAGTCTGTCACGAACCTGTTGAGGTTGAGGATGTTCAAAAAGTTGGGCTACATGAGAGGATGGTGTGCAGAAGGAATCTTTGTGCTTTGTTGCAACCTTGTCGACCTGCTTCTATTGGATAGAAGGTGCTTGGGGAAAAGCTGTAGTGGTTGCAGTGTCCTTATGTTCCCTTTTTGAACAGATTGTGAAGAAGATGAATTTTGCAGTATGAGATACTACCTTGCAACACTTTTTAGGTGGAACAGTAGTCGCAACTACCTCTGGTATT
>SNQJ01S0055088.1:44670-67116 GCA_010110895.2 Picea sitchensis | reverse complement strand
AGGAATGCAAAAAGTCCTAGACATCCAAAAACCTAACCCTAGGATATGAAGCATCAAAAGTCATGCGGGCCCCGTTTGGGTAAGTTAGTACATCAACTTCCCGGGGTCGTAACTTTTGCATACAATCTCCGTTTTAGGTGTATGATAGATCGTTGGAAAGGTATCATCGAGGAGATTCATTTTGGGAGCTCAATCATGCCTTTGACTCTCACGGAGAACCTCTATCTTGAAAAAAATTCATGTAGGCCCTCAAAAGGCCCCGGAAGTTAAAAACTGCTAAAAATAGTAAATTGTCAAATTTGCCAGAAAACTGTTTTGAGCCAGTCAAAAAAGGTGGTTGGCCATTGATATCCACCTGCATCAACCAAATAGCGTGAATAATCAAACTCTCCCTATATTTATGGCGCACGTTGTAGCAATGCCTAGCACTATAGAAATTCGTAATATAGTTTCACCAGTAGAATACAATGTTTCTCAAGCAAGTCCATGTGACATATGGTATTTAGATTTAGGCTACATTAACCACATGACAAGAAACATAGAATTTTTTTCTAGTTTGGATGAGTCAATCGAAACCAAGGTTACACTTGGAACATATATCCAAGTCATTGTCTTAGGCAAAGGCAATATAATAATTTTAACTAAGAAAAGAGCACAAAATGTTATCTTTGATGTATATTATGTTTCTAGTTTGAAGCATAATCTGATGAGTAGAGGACAGTTGTTACAAAAATGTTACAAAAACTATATGGAAGATACTCATTGTGTGATCATGGATAAATTCCCAATTAATCTACTTATTTCCAAAATCCATATGACAAGTAACAAAATGTTCCCATTAACTTTGAAGCCTGCCAAGAAGAAGAATATAGCGCTAGTTGTTGATAAAGGAAAAAGTGTGAAGTTAGACACTACATTTACAATAGAAAGTGTGCACAGAACCAATGAAGAAAATAGTGTGTGCAGTATCAAGAAAGGAGAAAGTGGCATGGAGATGAAGGAACCATTACAATCTGAAATATAGGATGATTCCTGGTTATGGCATTTCATATTTGGACATTTAAAATTTGGAGGTTTAAAAATTCTACACACAAATGATGTGGTAAAAGGTTTTCCATTGATTGAAAAACTAGAAAGGCTATGTGAAGGTTGCATATCTCGAAAGTAGAACAAAGAATCATTTCCAGTTGGAAAGTCTTGCAGAGAAAAATATCCACTGAAAATTGTACATTCAAACATTTGTGGACCAAGGAAAACAATGTCTATAGGAGGGAGTATATATTTTCTAACATTCATTGATGATTTCTCAAGAAAGACATGGATTTATTTCCTAAAGCATAAATCAGATGCATTGGGTTTTTTTCAACAGTTCAAATCACTTGTGGAGAAGCAGAGTGGTTATTACATTAAGTGTCTAAGAACCGACAGAGGAGGAGAATACATTTCAAGAGAATATCAGAAATTTTGTAAAGTTCATGGCATCTAAAAGCAATATACTGCGCGATACACACTACAACAAAATGGTGTCGCACAGAGAAAGAACATAACCATCATGGAAATGGCACGCAGTATGTTGATAGCCATGTCATTTGTAAAATGAGTATTGGGTTGAGGTAGTAGCAATTGCAGTATACATATTGAACAAATGTCCTACAAAGAGTGTGAAGAACATAGTTCGTCAAGCAACCTGGATAGGATTAAATCATAATGTGGCACACTTAAAGGTTTTTGGTTGTGTCGCATACGCACATGTTCCAGATGAGCTAAAAAGGAATTTGGTAAATAAATGACAGAAATGTATTTTTGCTAGGTACTCTAAAGAAACAAAAGGATACAATCTGTATGACCCTATCACAAGAAAATTCATAATCAGTTGCGATGTTTAGTTCATGGATAATGAAGCATGGGATAGAACCATAGCAAAGACCGTAAAAATTATTGATGCAATGGAGCATGTTGAAACAAAAGAAGAAGAAGAAGTGTTTCAAACATCATGTACAAGTCAATGTGCAGTCCCTTCTGCACCTGGCACTACGATGAAAAACACAGTGCCGAACAATCCATTAAGAAAAGTAGGTGCGCAGTCAGCACCTAGAGCACAAAAAACGCCAACGAGAAATCCGAGTAGTTCTACATCTATAGATCCAACATTAGCAAGTTTGTTACCAAGAAAGACAAGAAGTCTGTGCAACATCTGTAATGAAAAAGAAACAAATTTATTTTTAGTTTTTTTCTTTTTTCACAAACAGATGATCCATTAATCTTTGAAGAAGTTGTCAAAGATGATGTATGGGCACAAGCGATGGATGAAGAAATCAGATGCATAGAGAACAATCAAACATGGAAATTGGTACATGTACCTAAAGACAAGGATGTTATAAGTGTCGAGTGGAATTATAAAACCAAGCAAGATGTAGAAGGAAATTTATAGAAGTATAAGGCAAGGTTAGTTGCAAGAGGCTTTACACAACAACCTAGAGTTGACTTCAATGAAACATTTTCACCATTTGTGTGCACGGACATGGTCTGAACAGTGTTAGCAATTGTCACGCAGTATAAGTGGAAAATTTATCACATGGATGTAAAGTCATCATTTTTTAATGGAAAATTAGAAGAAGAAGTATATGTGGAAAAACCATAAGGTTATGAGGTTCCAGGAGAAGAATACAAAGTGTAGAGATTGAAGAAAGCATTGTATGGGTTAACACAAGATCCGAGAGGTTGGCACAATCACATAGATTTCTATCTCACACAGAATGGATTTCACAGAAGTGAAAGTGAGCCAACACTGTACAACAAAGCAAATCAACAAGGTAATATGTTAATTTTTTTTCTTATATGTAGGTGATTTGACTTTTACAGGTGAATTTGGCATAGAATAATTCAAGTAAGTCATGAAGGATGAATTTGAAATGAATGATTTAGGGCTTATGAGATATTTTTTGGGAATAGAAGTGCACGAGTCCAAAACTAGTATATTTATCTCACAATCTAAGTATGCGCATGAAATTATGAAAATATTCAATATGATGAATTCAAAAGAAGCACCAACACCTGTCATAATAGGATTGAAGTTAAGCAAGGAAGATAAAGGGTCCAAAGTGGATCTCGCATTGTTTAAAGGACTAGTAGGCAGTCATATGAATCTCACAACGAAAAGACCTGATATTATGTATGGAGTGAGTCTAATTTCAAGGTTCATGGAAACTCCAAAAGAATCACATTGGAAGGGAGAAAAAAGAATCATGAGATATGTGAATGGAACAATAGATTTTGGCATTAAGTACTCCACTTCAGAAGATTTCAGACTCATTGGATACACTGACAGTGACTGTGGAGACAACATAGATGACAGAAAAAGTACATCTGGGTACACATTTCATTTGGAACATGTATGGTATCATGGGAATCAAGAAAGCAACCCATAGTGACTCTTTCTTCAATAGAAGCAGAGTATGTCTCCGCTACAAGTGCAACTTGTCAAGAATTATTGATGAGAAGGATGTTAAAAGATTTGTTGTAGGAACAACAATAACCAACAACAGTGTTATGTGACAACAATTCAACCATCTTGTTATCAAAGAACCATGTGTTTCATAAGAAAACCAAGCACATTGATACAAGGTATCACTTCATTATAGAATTGGTGAATAACAAAGAGATCTATTTAGAGTTTTGCAGGTCAAAAGAACAAGTCACAGACATTTTCACAAAGGATTTGGCAAGAGATGCATTTCAACATTTGCGCAATAGTGTGGGAGTCCGCACAGTAACAGATGAGTGACAGTAAAATTATAAAATCAATTTTTTATGTAATTTTATTTTATAATCCCACCTACTTTTAATTAAGGGGGAGTGTTGAAAATAGTAATTACAAGTCGGTGAGATCTTCATGTCTCCACCGATTTGTCTGTCAATCAATATGTGAGTAGTCAAATGGTCAGTCAGTCAGTCTCATAGTATGTAAGTGCAAAGTCACACATTTACTCAAAGTCAGTGGGCCAGCTGTGAAGTTATAAATGGAGTTGATCTCTATCTTCTCAATTTCAGTTAAGTGGTTGAAGAGTTAGTCATATTAATGGTAGTGTTTAATTTTGATTCAGTCTTAGCTTCTATAGGATGTCTCAGTGGGAGTCCATATAATTCTGATTCATTTAGTTAGTGTATGATGTTGAAGAGATACAATATGGAGAGCAGAAAAGAGAGGTAGAGAGAACAACCTAGAGAAGCAACAACTGAGGAGTGTAAGAAGTCTAAGCACAGACTCTGTGTCTGTGAAGTCAGTAGAAGAATCCATTCGATTTGAAGCTGATCTTAGTATTGTATTATGTAATCACGCGAACTACATCAAAGTTCATTAATATCAAGCATTTTGTGTATTGACAAGTTTATGTCTTATTTCTCAGTTTATGTGCTAAGCATAACACTGTATTATTCTGCATTCATAAAACATTTCATTAAGTGTGTGTATTCACAACGTGCAACAAACTGTGCGTGATTTTGAGAACTCTGTTGCGTAGCCTGTTTGGTGCACAGTATTTGAAACTGCATTACACAGATTATATTGCACGCATTGTCAATCCAAAAACAAGATACTGAAAGATTGGGAGTAGCTACAATTGTATCACACACACGAAATACATAGTGACACTTAGAGCTACAACTCAAATTTCAATCAGAAATTCTGCAATGAACCAAGAGTAGCTAGAAATACAAAAAAGAGCTATCTAGATATCCCTCATGAAATATCTAGACAAGATATCCCTCATGAAATATCTAGACAAATGCTCAAAAAGGATCTAGATACAAACTTTTTGGAAGAGGTGGTTTCTAGATAGTTTTAGAGGTAGTTTCTAGAAGCTTACATACCATATTAAATATGGGAGTAATTACTACCTTTCAACACTCCCCTTAATTACGACGGTCTGTATGAACTTGCAAATTTCGTAACATGATGGCATAATGGTATAAGTTTCAGTAGGCCATCAAATTCATTTACATTATCCACGTGTTTTTACAGAGTGGATTCAATTTCTTCACTATGTTCATGCTCAAGTTATTTCAACAATCTTTATCTCATTCAACAGGATATTCCAAAAGCTTGTATTTCTTCTGTTACAACAGAAACTGAAATGATAACTGAAATGTTGACTCCGATTGATAACTGTATCATTCTTCTTGTTTCATATGTATTAATTTGATGATGGGAAAAGACAAATTCTAATGGCTACAACAATAATCATTCCATGAGTTACCAATTACCATATCCATGGATTTCTCTTAGCTTACTCTTAACCTTTACTCTTAACCTTGCATCTTTAAGGGTTTTTATGAGTGTACCCTTAATTATTATAATGGTTGAGTGGTTTTGGATGACTTCTAACCATCACACCAAACTTTGAATACAAATGATTTGTGCCAAACACCAACACGAACTTCATGATAGGGAAACTGATTTACAATTCACACATTCACTTGGGATTCACTTGGACTTTTTTGTTACTCTGAGCTTCACCCTCAAACTTTTTACTTCTTACTAACCATCACACCAAACTTTGAATACAAGTGATTTGTGCCTACTACAAACCGGAAACTGATTTACAATACACACATTCACTTGGGATTTTTTTTGACTATGAACTTCACCCTCAAACTTTTGTTCTTTTGTACCTGCATAAAACTGATTACTGAGTGTTTTTTAGTACTGCATAAAACTGATTACTGAGTGTTTTTCAACAGATACACAGGCACCAACGAGCCATTTTCACACCTTTTTACGATTATGGATATGAATTTTTATCTAATTTTGTATCAATTCAATAAACTTCATAAATCGAGGACCTTTCTGGTGTGTTCATTTCATCGTATGATGTTCTGCTTTAGTAAGAAATTATTACATTCGTTCATTTAGTTGACAGTGTTGAACATAACTAATTATATTTTGTTGTACCATTATTTCGTGGAACATTGGGAGGAAAATGGCCTAGGATTGCAGAGTAGTGACACTGGCAGACCAGTCCGGTGGGTCTTTTTGCATAAAGACCCAGGCCACAACCCTGCCTGCTCATAGCATCATTATATTGAATTTTGTGTACAAGATATGGGATTCTTAATGGTTTTCCTTCTAATTTCTTGAAAGGTTTGCCATTCAACTAATAGTTTGTTAGCCAATTTCAATTGTTATCACATGCCCTCTTATTTTGATGTTAAGTTACCTTAGTATATCTGATAATTCAGCCTCTTCAAGCTCATTAGATTGGTTTCGTTGGTACCATAATAACTTGTAAAAATACCATCCTAGGAATCTTGATCCAAAATATCATATTGATTCCTCACATGATTTGAAGATATTTGAATAGAGAGATCAATATCATGTGCATAATAGTTTAATCTATCTGGAGAACAAATTTTTGCGCTGTTCATTTTCCTTTTCTCGTACATACTGCACACTGCCACAGCATCTCTTTCCTTTTCTTGTATACACTGAACACTGCCATAGCCTAGTCTCTTATCTAATACATTTTCCTTTTCTCGTACACACTGCACACTGCCACAGCATCTCTTTCTTTTTCTTGTATACACTGAACACTGCCATACCCTAGTCTCCTACCTAAGGCATAACTGTTCTTTGCGGTTGGGACTCTATAAAAATCTCTGATCGTGTCACAAAGAGCTGCTTTGCTTCCAAGATGGGAAACTGTGAAACTATTTAATGCGAGGATGAGATCATTCTAAGGACAGAATTTTCTGGCTGTGAAAACGAATTCGGGAATATGAATAAGACACAGCCAGATAGCTACCCGGCCAACACAAAAAGGTCGGCCAAATTTAAATTTCTTCAGAAAGAAGCAAGCACCACAACCTTAATGGAGAAAGCATCAGACGAATATAATGGGAGGCAACATTTGCATGAGACCAGACCATCAGAATTTAATTTATTCTCGATTCAGCTGGAGGTTCTCAGATTATAGAGGCGTCCTCCATATATTTGTAACAGCAGGTGGAGCCGTTACATAATTTAAGGTGGCACCAAGCTTGTGCTGACAATCATGACAGAAACGCCTTTGCTAAATTTACTCCAAATGCGTTACAGATGGTCGGCTTGGAGAAATTATTCCTTTCAATAATATGCCACGCACCGCCTAGATTTCTAAACTTTTGAAATAAAAATATAATATTGTATATATGTAAACCAGAAACAAAAGTGTTCCACTATATACATTGAGAACGTCTTAAATATGCCAATATGATTGCCGATGGTTATCACCTTGCTTTACGCGTTCAGATTTCTTTTCTACGCCTTTCTGTCATTGTGAATCGCCAGCTTGACCTAAAACTTATAAAATATGAAAAACACTACTTCCTTTTATATATATATATATATATATATATATATATATATATATATTTAAAGGAAAAATATGATGTGTCAAATTTTTATTAAATTTAAGCGTGGAAAAGTGTACGGAATATTACATTGTTATATTATATTTATATATGACAAATACAGAGTCAAGTTTGACATAAACACTCTATTCCAAATCAAAATTTGAATTGTTTATATAATTTATTGAATTGGTTAAAACTTAAATACATAAATAACTTGGAGATTAAAATGTCTTTAAAGTAAAATCAATGTTTTAAATATAAATTTTCTGTAAATTTTTATAGTCGAAATTGAATTATTCAAATACATAATTTATTGAATTTGCAAAAAAAAAATTAAATATAAAAATTGGAGATTTAAATAGCCTTAAAGAAAATTAAATTCTTGAATATAATTTTTTATATAAATCTTATGTAAATCATATTTTCATTTATAATATCACTGATCATAGTTTTATATATGGCTTCACCATACCAGGGCCTCAAAATCGACTAGGAACATAATAAAAAATGGGAAACATGTTGGAAATTGTAATTATAAGTCGATGAGATCTGTTTGTCATTTTGTGAGTAGTTTGTTAGTCAGTCGAATTGTAAGTAAAACAATTTCTAAGTGTAAAGTTGCATATTTACTCAAAAGTCAATCGGCAAGTAGGAAGTTATAAATGGAGTCGATTTCTATCTTCTCGAGCTCTAGTAAGTGGTTGAAGAGTGAGTCGAATTAATGACAGCCTTTAATGTTGAGTCGGTCTTAGCTTGTGTAGGCAGTCTAAGTCGGTGTTTATATAAGTTTGAGTTTCTTAGTTTTTGAATGATGCTAGAGAGAAACAATTGATGCGTAGAGAAGAAATAGAGGGGTAGAGAGAACCATCAGCAGCTGAAGAGTTGACAAAAGAAGTCATCAGAGCCGAAGCTCATCTCTGTCATTGTATTTTGTATTTGTGCATAGCATCGAAGTTCATTAATATAAAGCATTTGTATATTAACAAGTTTTTGTCGTATTTATGAGTTTATGTACTAAGCATAACATTGTGTTATTCCACATCTATAAATCATTTCATTAAGTGTGTGTATTCACAACACGCAACAAACTAATGAGTCTGTGCACTGCGTAGTGGTCTTGAGAACTATGTAATGTAGCCTATTTGGTGTGCATTATTTGAAACTTCGTTGTGCACAATAGACTGCGTGCACTATTGATCCAACGAATCTCTTACCTTCAAATTGGTATCAGAGCAGGTTCTATCAGAACAAGTTTAAGAGTAGAAACTCTATTGAAAAGTAAAAAATGGCTTCTACCTCAAGCCTGCAACTTGCCACTTTTACACGCAAGAATTATGAGATGTGGTCCTTGACCATGAAGGCTTTGTTCTAAGGTCAAGATGTATGGAAAATAGTTAAGAATTGTTATGTGGAACCAGTAGATCATGCAACATATAATGCTTTCACACAAGTTGAGAAAGAAGTCTTGAAATATCAAAGAAAGAAGGATGGAAAGGCATTGTTTTACATACACCGAGTGATGCATGAGAGCATACTTCCAAGAGTTTCATCAACAAAGCAAGCCAAGGAAGCACGAGACATATTACAAACCTCTTATCAAGGTATGGACAAAGTAAAGACTATAAAACTACAAATTCTTAGAAGATATTTTGAAACCATGTCAATGAAAGATTTAGACATGGTATATTCATTATACACCCACATTATTGGACTGATAAATCAGATTAAGTCTCATGGTGAAACTATAGAACACAAAAACGTTGTTGAGAAGGTACTTAGGAGTCTTCCTCCTAAATTTGATACCCTTGTCGTGACTCTAGAAGAGAGAAAAGACTTGAGTCGGTTCAGTCTAGATGAACTGCAAGCTTCGCTCATCAATCATGAACACATATTGAATGGATCCAGTATGCCATTAGAGATTTTTTTTTCCACGCAGTCATCTATAAGCTATGGAAGAGGAAGGGGGAGAGATAACTCTAGAGGTAGAGGAAGAAGTTCTGACAGAGTGGGTGCAGTAGAAATCTTGGAAATACTAGTGTAAGAGGTCAAAACCCAAGTACCAACTAGTCAAGTTGTCAGAGAACTAACAAATCAAAGATTCAATGCTATTAGTGTAAAAAGTATGGACATTATGCATATGAGTGTAGAAAGAGATAGTATAATTAGAACAAGCAAATTCAAGATCAGTCACACAGTGCAAATAACCAAACTCGCCCTATGTTTATGGCATGCGTTGTAGTTGTGTCTAGCGTAGTAGAAATGCCTAATATAGTGTCATCAGTTGAATGCAATGTTGTTCAAGCAAGTCCATGTGACATATGGTACTTAGATTCAGGTTGCAGTAACCACATTGTAGATTTTTAACCTTGTACAATATTTACTGCAAACAATTTTTTAGTAAAAGAATAGAAAAGATACAATGGAAAATACAAACATTACACAAAGATTTTTCCCCTGGAAACCCAAACCGGGAAAACCAACATATTCTATAATCATTCACAGTGATACATTGTTTACAATACATTATACATATAGGAGCCAGTGGCATCCAAAACCCTAACCCAATGACTTGGATTTATCAACAACCCTAATTCCTTAACTCGAAATAGAAAATCATTAGAAAAAAACGATGGGCTGAAAAACCACCCAAAAATGCGACATGTTTCTCGAGACAATTTTTTTTTTATCGAGGGTGCTTCCCACAAACGCCATCACAAGGGGCTTTCTGCCCCCTGCGTGCCCGGCGCAATGCATACACTACTACTCGTGCAAAGAATATAACACATACCCAACACACATGACATGAAACATAAAATTGTTTTCTAGTTTGGATGAGTCAGTCCAAACCAAGGTTACACTTGGAACATATATCCAAGTCACTGTCTTAGGGAAAGGAAGCATACAAATTTTAACCACACAAAGAGAAAATAAAGTTATGTCTGATGTATATTATGTTTCTGGTCTGAAGCATAATCTGATGAGCACAACGAAACTGTTACAAAAATGATAGAAAATCCACATGGAAGATAATCACTGTGTGATCATGGATAAATGCCCAAGCAATCTACTTATTGAAAAAATCCAGATGACAAGTAACACAATGTTCCCATTGAAATTGAATATGATCAAGAAGAAGAATACATCGAAATTGTTGATAAAGGAAAAAGTGTGTAGTTAGACGTTGCATTCGGAGCAGAAAATGCGCGCAGTTCTAATGAAGAAAATAATGTGCGTAGTATCAAGAAAGGAGAAAATGGCGCAGAGATGAAGACAACATTCCAATTTGAAATACAAGATGATTCCTGGTTATGGCATTTCATATTTGGACATTTGAACTTTGGAGGTCTGAAGCTGCTACACAAAGGATATGGTAAGAGGCTTACCATTGATTGAAGAAGGATGCATATTTGACAAGCAACACAAAGAATCATTTTAAGTTGGCAAGTCTTACAAAGAAAAAGATCCACTGGAAATAGTACAATCAGACATTTGTGAACCAATGCAAAGTCCATCTATAGGAGGAAGTATTTATTTTCTAGCATTCATTGGTGATTTCTCAAGAAAAACATGGATTTATTTCCTAAAGCATAAATATGATGCATTGGGTTGTTTTCAGCAGTTTAAATCACTTGTGAAGAAACAAAATGGTTTTTACAACAAGTGTCTAAGAACGGACAGAGATCGGAGAATACATTTCAAGAGAATTTCAAAACTTTTGTAAAGTTCATGGCATCTACAGAAAATTTACCGCGCGATACACACCACAACAAAATGGTGTCACAAAGAGAAAGAACAGAACCATCATGGAAATGGCATGCAATATGATGACAACTAAACATTTTTCAAATTAGTATTGGGCTAAGGCAGTAGCAACTGCAGTATACATCTTGAACAGATGCCCGACAAAGAGTGTGAAGAATAGAGTTCCTCGGGAAGCCTGGACAAGTTCAAAGCATAATGTGGCGCACTTAAAAGTTTTTTGTTGCGTTGCATACATACATGTTCCAAATGAACTGAGAAGGAAGCTGGACAAAAAATGACAGAAATGTATATTTGTTGGGTATTCTGAAGAGACAAAAGGATACAAGTTGTATGACCCTGTCGCAAGAAAATTCATAATCAACCTTGATGTTCAGTTCGTGGATAATGAAGCATGGGATGGAACCATAGCAAAGAAAATAAAAATTATTGATGCAATGGAGCATGATGAAATATAATATGAAATGGTTCAAACACCATGCACAGGTCAGTGCACAATCTCATCTATATCTGGCACTGCAATGCAAATTACCACATAAAATACTTTAGTAAGAATAGTAGGTGCACAGTCTACACCTAGATCACATAAAACACCAACATGCAGTCCAAGCAGTTCTACATCTCCACATCCAACTTTAGCAAGTATGTTAGAAAGAAAGACAAGAAGTCTGTGCGGCATTTATAATGAAGACGCAACAAATTCATTTTCAGTTTTTTCTTTGTTTTTAAAAATATATGATCCATTAACCTTTTAAGAAGTTGTCAAAGATGATGTATGGGCACAAGCCATGGATGAAGAAATAAGATGCATAGAGAATAATCAAATATAGAATTTGGTTGATGTACTTGAAGACAAGGATGTTATAAGTGTCAAGTGGATTTATAAAACCAAGAAATATGCAGAAGGAAATGTACAAAAGTACAAGGCAAGGTTAGTTTCAAGAGGATTTACACAACAACCTGAAATTGATTACAATGAAACATTTGCACCGATGATGCACATGGACACAATCATAACCATGTTAGTTATTTCTGTGCAGTACAAATGGCCAGTTTATCAGATGGATGTAAGGTCAACATTCTTGAATGGAAACTTAGAAGAAGAAGTATATGTGGAACAACCACAAGGTTATGAGGTTCCAAGACAAGAAGACAAAGTATACAGATTGAAGAAAGCATTGTATGGTTTTAAAAAATCCCCGAGAGCTTGGTACAGTTGCATAGATTCCTATCTCACACATAATGGATTTCAGAGAAGTGAAAATGAGCCAACACTGTACATCAAATCAAATCAGCAAGGTAATGTGTTAATTTTTTTTTATATGTGAATGATTTGATATTTACAGGTGATTTTGGCATAGAAGAATTCAAGACGGTCATGAAGGATGAATTTGAAATGACTGATTCGATGCTTATGAGATATTTTTTGGGAATAGAAGTGCACTAGTCCAAAACTGAGATATTTATCTCACAGTCCAAGTATGTGCATAAAATATTGAAAAGATTCAATATGGTGAATTCAAAAGCAGCACGAACACCTGTCATAACATGATTGAAGCTAAGAAATGAAGATAAAGGGTCCAAGGTGGATCTCACACTGTTTAAAAAACTGGTAGGTAGTCTTATGTATCTAACAGCAACAATACCTGACATTATGTATGGAGTGAGCCTAATTTCAAGATTCATGAAAATTCAAAAAGAATCACATTGGATTGAAGGAAAGAGAATCCTAAGATATGTGAATGGAACAAAAGATTTTGGCATTAAGTACTCTAGTTCAGAAGATTTCAGACTCACTCGATACATTGATAGTGATTGTGGCGGCAACATTCATGACAAGAAAAGTACCTCTGGGTACACATTTTATTTTGGAACAGGTATGGTATCATCGGCATCAAGAAATCAACCCATAGTGACACTTTCTTCAGCAGAAGCAGAGTACGTTGCAGCTACAAGCGTAGCTTGTCAAGCAACATGAATGAGAAGGATGTTAAAATATTTGTTGCAGGAACAACATGAACCAACAACAGTATTATGTGACAACAATTCAGCCATCATGTTATCAATGAATCATGTGTTTCACAAGAAAACCAAGAACAATGATACAAGGTATCATTTCATTAGAGAATTGGTGAATGACAAAGAGATCTCTTTAGAATTTTGCAAGACAAAAAAACAAATTGCAGGGATTGTTACAAAGACTTTAGCAAGAGACGCATTTCAACATCTGCATAGTAATATGGGAGTCCGTGCAGTGACAGATGAGTGACAGAAAAATGAAAACCAAATTTTTTGATGTAATTTTCTTTTGTAATCCCACCAACTTATAATTAAGGGGGAGTGTTGGAAATTGTAATTACAAGTCGCTGAGATCTTCATGTCTCCGTCAATTTTTATGTTAATCACTAAAAAGTTGACAGAAGAAATCATTAGAGTCGAAGCTCGTCTCTTTCATTGTATTTTGTATTCGCCACAAAGCCGAAGTTCATTAATATCAAGAATTTGTGTATTAACAAGTTTCTGTCTTATTTTTGAGTTTATGTGCTAAGCATAACACTCTATTATTCCGCCTCTATAAATCATTTCATTAAGTGTGTGTAGTTTGTGCACTTCGCAGTGGTCTTGAGAACTTCGTAATGTATCCTGTTTGGTGTATAGTGTTTGAATACTGATATATTTTATTATCAATATTTCATAAAATCTAGTAAAAATTGTTGGAACTCATATTTCAGTGAGTCTGTATAATTTGATTACCTGATATCAATGAAAAAATAAAAAAAAATAAAAATATATGTTTAGACAAAGCAGTAACCTTTTACATGCATTAGAAATTTGATGGGCAAGCTAAAACTTTCTCATATCCGATAAGTTAAAACTGTAAGTTGTCAAAACTGTCAACTTACAACTGTAAAATTTAACAAACAGTTTAGTTTAGAAATTCCTACCCTGCATACCAGCATCTTAAAGATTGTAACGTTTTACTTACAATTGTAAAATTTAACAAACAGATTAGTTTAGAAACTCCTACCCTGCATAACAGCATCTTAAGATTGTAACGTTTTACATGAATTTTAAAAGCGCCAATATAAACGACTAAATCCTTCAAAAATGTACATTAGTCTTTGAAAAAAAACTACAGTTTATTCGGTGGTCCTTTTATTCGCTCAGAACTACACATGACCTACGAAATAGTTGCACTAGACCCAGAATTTCAGGGATTGCAGATAGTGATGAAAGCATTTCTTTAAAAAAAAATAAAGGGATTCTTTCCAAAATATAAAGCCAAGTAATTAGGTTTGGTTTGAATTCGCACTTTACAGGTTTGGAGAGGTGTTTTATGCATCTGCGATGCTGTCGATTTAATATTTAAACACGTATAAACTGTATACATCCATCCTCACCTTGCACCATTTTACGTTGCCAGATGGATGAAAATCTTCAAGGTTTGTTGGTTTATTTAAAACGCTGGGCGAAGCCGGATATATGCTGGTCGATTTCCTCAAGGAAGAATGGTCTACTCCCCCAAAGAGGAATTTTTGGCGCAGACTATCGCCTTTCAACTTTAGGTCGAGGTCACATCAAGACGGGCGTATTGGGGCTTGTAAAGTAACAACTAAAAGTTGATCTGTAAGATTCTCCACGGCATTTGCTTTCTCCACCTTATCTTAAGCCCTATAGATTTTTGAGACAGTTACTGTAGTGTCATGGTTTGGTTACGTCATGGTTGTAAAGGGTATTGGGGAATAGAATCTCCTCTTAAAGTTGAAGTAGGTTTCTACTCGATAAATCCCGGTTTTAATTCCCCTTCCTGAGAATCCATTTCTAGAATGTGCTTAGCCCCATTTTAGTGGGAACCGTGTCCTATTTCCTTTCCACAGGGTTTCTCATCTCATTAGTTCTGTACACGGATCTATTCCATTATTGTTGATTTATTCTGTCGCAATCCTTTTTCACAAGCATTTCACTATAAACTTTGGATAAACATTATGCAATTTATCCTGGAATATATATTATTTGATCTCAAGTATATTAGGTGAACAGTGTATATATATATTGCAATCAGTATAGTGCGCGGTGCTTACTCTTTCAAGTACACATCTAACAAAGTGGATTGACAAAGAGAGTATCAAGGTGGAACGAAATCCCATCAGGAATATGCAGCCACTATTAAAATATCATGACCCTTTTGATGTGACCTTAAACTGATCTAACGCCAACTGGTTGCTTTCATTTCTTTCATTTCTGAGATAGGGATCTGAACTCATTCTCCCTACTGTCTGAATGGCCCCATGTAACCAGGTCCCTAGCGGATAAAGTTTATACTATTGGGGAGACAGCTCTTCGCTACCCATCGCTTCTTGAAGCATGGATTTCTGTACCCGATTAGTGGCATCTACACAGATGGAGGAAAGCTCCAAAGCCATAAAACAGTTTCAAAACCAAGGTCATATGTACATACAGGACGTAAAGTTGCAAAAAATAGTACTGTAGCCAGTGGTCACGCTGAGAAAAGCTCCAAAGCCATAAAACAGTTTCAAAACCAAGCAGGACGTAAAGTTGGAAAAAATTCTACTGTAATCACGCTGCGAAGTGATTTTGTCATGTTTTTAACATTGTCTCTTGCTACATAAATCTGCAAGAAATCACTATTTTTTGTTGTTTAAAATCCATTTCTGAATGCATAAATGAATTCAGCATGCTGGAAACCTTTGTTTTGTAGAAAGTTTAGACTACAACATTACCATTAAGCTTGCATTGATTCTTCTGTTCAGTCTTACTTATTTCTACAAGATACTCTCATATGAACTTGGATTAACATTACTCACCATGCAATGAGCCAATCATTGGTTCACTGTCTTTTCATCCTATCAGTTAGAAAGGGGACAGGATGGAAAAGTAATAATGAATGGTTGACTCACTGCATAGTGCTTAATGTTAACTTATGAAAAGTAATAATCAATGGTTAGCTCACTGCAAAGTGCTTAATGTTAACCTATGAACCTCTCACTACACTCTCATATGAACCGGGGTTAACATTAATGACCATGCAGTGAGCCAATCATTGCTTCGCTCTCTTTTAGATGATGAATAGTGTTTATCAAAAATAAGATGGAAAAGATAATGAACCAATAGTTGGCTTACTGCATAGTGCTTAATGTTAACTTATAAACGTGCTCTTATAAAAATCAGAAATATCTATTTGGATTTAGTTTTATGGCTCATTTAGAAAATGATAAATTTAGGGTTTGGATTTGATTTTATGACCGAGGAGATGATAAGCAGTTATTATAAGTCAGTGATAATGATTTATCACACAAATAAATTAAGAAGTCATCACTTTCTTATAACTATTTTTATTAACATAAAATTATAATATAAAGAAAAATCAAATTTCACAATTAATATCAAATAATCATAAAAACTGTATATTCATACCCACCCAACTTTAAAATAGAACCAAAACATAAACAACATCTTATATTATTGTTGTTTAATAAAAAATTATGAAATCTTTATATCTACGCTCACCCAACCTTCTTAAAATATATATAAATAAATAACTATGAAGGCTTTATATGCACACTCACCCAACCTTCTTAAAGAATAACCCCAAAACAAACCGCACTCACCTATTTTATTTTGGTGAAACATTATTTTTATTTTTATATTATATTAAAAACTGCGTTCAATCCTGCAACGAAAATCTAGCTGGGTCGATGAAACTTGAGCGTTATCATAACGAACAATAAATTGGATTTTTCATACCTTAAAAACTGCTATGCTTAATCAAGTGTTGCTGTTCAGAGAAAAAGAGGACGAATATTTGTTCATTATAACTAAGCAGCGTTTCACCTCTACATCTTATAAGTCAGATGAACTATCATGTAATTGGAAAGAAAGCAAGTATCATTTAAAAAAAAAAAAAAAAAACCTAAATTTTTCAAGAAATGTTTTTTTTCGATGATATTTTTTTGAAAATATTTGTGGAAATTTGATGAGAAATTGTTAGATCAACAGATTTCAGTGATTATTTCTGTATATTTTGAATATCCTAAAAAATTTTCAGTATATTAAATTTATTTCTGCATTTACAAATGAATTTTAAATAACAAAAAATCCTGCATTCAAAAATAGATTCTAAACAAAAAAAAACAAAAAAAATGATATCATTCAAATTTATATTGCCAAATTCTAGAAAAAAATGATTTTAAATAGATTTAAAAAAAAAAAATGATTTCATATAAATTTATATTGCTAGATTCCAAAAAATAACCATTTCATAGAACAGTTACACAACCCCAAAAAAAATCCAAACAGTTACACAACCCCAAAAAAATCCAAACAGTACAACTATTATAAAGCTTATTTGAAAAGAATCCCCTGTAATTGGTAGGCGCACTTTGGTGATCCCCACTGGAGTTGGCATAATCTTAAAGTTGAAGGNAAAAAAAATCCAAACAGTTACACAACCCCAAAAAAATCCAAACAGTACAACTATTATAAAGCTTATTTGAAAAGAATCCCCTGTAATTGGTAGGCGCACTTTGGTGATCCCCACTGGAGTTGGCATAATCTTAAAGTTGAAGGAGAAGGATATAACGGAAATACTTCGGTCTATATTTAGATTTGGCATTGGGTTACAGTTACTTTCTTTAGATTCTAGATCAGATTGAAATTTATTATTGTTAATTACTCAGATGTTTGAAAGTAAGTTCCCATACGGCTTTTATTTTTGCCTTCGGATTTAAGTTCTGCCCAATCTACCACCTAACTTTCTCGTATTTCTTGCTCCCCGGTATGGATTCCTTTACATTTTATGCCCTCTTGTATGTAAGTATATCCGTATGCTAGCAAGGTGACCCAACTCTCGTGAAACACCGTCACTCCAGCAAATATTTATAGCCATAGAAGAAGCTTTGCAATCCGTGTTTTTTTCTATCAAGCGCTTCACGACGATGTTGCCTCCAGAGGATACATTTCAGCAGGGAAACAGCATCATTCGGCCCAGAATGGCTCCCCCTGTGAAGCCTAGAGTTGGTGGATCAGAAAATTATTTGGTTCACGATGACCCAGATGGAGATTGCAGCAATTGTCATGATGATGATAATTGTCAAAGACTACCAGCTGAAATGGAGCCACCTGCTCAGCAGTCTCAGAATCTACGAGTCTCCAATTCCCAATCGATTTTGTATCAGCCATTGCAGCCAGTAACTCTAAAGGTTCAATAAATGCATCTCATGTGTTGGGATTCTCTAGTTAATCCATCAGACTAGAATATGTATATTGCTAGTTTCTTCTGCACCATGGATTGTCAGATTTTACTCTGTTTTATGTCATTGGTTCAATTCAGAATGTCTTATGCCTTGTTAAGCGTTTGCTCTTAGTAGCATATACGTGAAGTGCTATTTTTTAGTTTGTTACTTGTTAATTAGCTAGCCATATATTTACTGAAATCCATTTTTTCCTAACCTCTTGTTCTGTGGCTGTGTGACCTAACCTCTTGTTATGTGGCTGTGTGAGACCTCTTGGAATTGCTTTTACTATTATAAAATCTCTTTTCCTCCGTGTAATAACACCAGGTGGTCCTCTCCTCTTAAGAGAAAATGGCTTGCAGGTTTTCATAAGGATTTTGGTAAAGTGTGATATTTTATTTTTGATTGGGAAGTATATGTGAATTAGCTAGCTCAATATTTGGAGAAATCCATTTTTGGTTACAGAGCAAGGCTATTCAGGGCTATAAACAGGCTTATGAGTCTGAATGTTGTTGCTTCTTATGTTTGCATTACGGAAGCTATGTATGTTTATGGATTCTTGAAGAAACATATCTGAGCCAACCCAGACGGGATATAGATTTGCAACACCATGACAAATATTTGGGATGAAATCTAGGAGCTTTACGGCGTATTTGGTGATATGAATGATTGTTTTACTTCTTTTTAGCATCAGATTCTGTTATTATTTCAGCCTGATCTGGTCCATCTGTTGTCTACATCTCATTTTTTGTCAAAAATCTATAGACCAAGTCATGGAAGATGGAACCCGACATCACTGTGGAGAATTATCATCTCCAAAATCTACGCTTGCATTTTTGCTTCTATCTGGGTTTTATAGAAACTTGTCTAGCAATAAATATTTTCTATTTATTTTCCATTGCCATTGTCGGTAATTTTGTAAAGCTTGCTTTGCTATTTTACTTTGGGGACTGGCAATGATTGTCACAATTAATGATCCTATAGATTTTGATGTTCACAGTTGGATTTGTGTTTTGCAGTTTCAAGATATATATTACAGGCTAAAATTGCAGCCAAAAACAGAATGGTACGAAATGTTCTGCACGACAGCAGAGCACAAAGAAGTTGAAAAGATCATATTGAATGGCATAACAGGAATTGTGTGCCCCGGAGAAATCCTTGCCATGCTAGGACCCTCCGGTAGTGGAAAAACCACTCTCCTCAGCGCATTGGGTGGAAGGCTTCAAGGTAAAATCTCTGGAAAAATCCTTTTCAACGGACAAAATTTCAGCAAATCCATGAAAAGGAAAACTGGATTTGTCACCCAGGACGATGTTCTGTATCCTCATCTAACTGTCAGAGAAACACTGACATACGCGGCTCTTCTCAGGCTGCCCAAAACCTTATCCAAATTACAGAAGGTAGAGCAAGCAGACTCTGTCATAGTAGAACTTGGGTTAACCAGATGCAGAAACACTATAATTGGAGGACCTCTTCTTAGAGGAGTTTCTGGAGGCGAAAGAAAAAGAGTTAGCATTGGTCAAGAGATGCTAATAAATCCCAGCCTTCTTCTGCTAGATGAGCCAACTTCTGGTTTGGATTCAACTACTGCACAGAGAATTATATCAACGTTGCAAAACCTTGCTAAAGGAGGGAGGACTGTGATTACCACAATACACCAACCCTCTAGTAGATTATATCATATGTTCAACAAAGTCATTTTGCTTTCAGAGGGTAACCCTATTTATTATGGACAAGCTTCTGAAGCTATTAGTTATTTTTCTTCCATTGGGTTCTCGCCATCTTTAGCTATGAATCCTGCTGATTTCATGCTTGATCTTGCCAATGGTGAGTTCCAGAGACTTGTACAYAGAGGAAGGAGAATTGCAATAATTTGATGTTTTAAGAAGAATTAGAGTAGTTCATTTGTTTGTAACGATATTCGACAATTCACTGTAACGAATATTATCTTAATTCTGCAGGGGTTACATCCGATATCAGGCCTGTGCACTTATCCTCGGAGCAAGCAGAATCACACTCAAGAATGGAACATGAGCTTCAGAAGTCAGTTAGACAGTCTCTGATCACGTCATACCATAAGAACCTGGCTACAAGTCTGAAGGCCGAGGTCAATATTGAGCAGAATACTACAGACACAAAATGCAGAAGTAAGATTCTCAGAAGTTCATGGATAATTTCCTCGTTGAAACTTCAGTTTTCATTTTTCTGTCTATCCATGATCTACTTGGTTACCATCTATAGCCTGGACCTGTTTGGATACAGCGACTTAATTTGTTACTGATTTTTTTTTCTTTCTAATCAGGATCCAAGGATAAGATTGAATGGACAACGGGTTGGTCTTATCAGTTTTCCGTGCTCCTTCGAAGAGGTTTGAAGGAGAGAAGATACGAGTCCTTTGCCGGGCTAAGAATTTTCCAAGTGGTATCAGTATCCATTTTGTCAGGCCTCCTCTGGTGGCATTCTGAAACCACTCATCTCCAAGATCAGGTAAGAATTACTTTTTGTTTAATGTGTGAATGAATCCATTTCATTTCTCTTTATGTTTAATATCTGAATGAATCCATTTCTTAATGTGAGTATGAATTCCTAAAGACCGTTCCTGAGTCACTCTTCAATAAACAAGTAGGCATATCTGCATTTAAACATTTTATTTCTAGGGCTGTGATTTAGTGCTTGGATCATGCTTTTCTAATTGGTTTTGAAGAATTTAATAGAAGATATATTTTACTTGTACTATGGAAAACTGTAATAGGGTATGGTAATTTAACTTTAGGTATAGAGTTTGAGTGAATATTTGATATGATTTTTATTTAGCAAAGAGTTAGTCTTCACGTTAACAGTTTAAAATCCAAAAATATCTTAAGTGAACTGTCCTCACATTATCACCTTTGAGCAGATTAAAATCCAAAAATATCTCAAGTGAAGTGTCCTCACATTACCACCTTTGAATTTAACAAATTATCTTATTATATTTTCTGATTTAATTGTTTAATTTCAACTCGACTTTATATATAAGACATATTAAACATAAAGAAATCAAACAACTTTAACTCTTAAAGTTGTACAAGAGAATAGACAGGAAAATCTTGCACTGCAAATTTGTAATTTTGTTCTGTTTACGTATGCATAGACATCAGCCATTTTTTGGTTCAAGGGAATGTACAATTGTCTTGATCATTACTCTTTCATGTGGACGCTTTAATCTCTTATTTTA
This sequence comes from Picea sitchensis, assembly GCA_010110895.2. NCBI lineage: Eukaryota > Viridiplantae > Streptophyta > Pinopsida > Pinales > Pinaceae > Picea > Picea sitchensis. The sequence goes on along the minus strand of SNQJ01S0055088.1, from coordinate 45,501 downwards.
TTAAACAAAATAATTATTGTCTAGTAAAGTGTTGGAGAGTGCATAAATCTTTGTCTGAGGTTCTTAAATCGGTTAAAATTAAATATTATGTATACAATTATATATATATATATATATATATTAATTTTTCAATATATTTATATTATAATTTTTGTTATCAATCTAATTTAGAATTAACATGAATTTATGTTAAGTTAGGTTATCATTATAATCAACATAGATTTATCTTAATTCTGGATTTATCTAAGGTCTAGAGGAATCCAGGTGAAAACCTTTTTTAGAGTGCAAAACTTGAGAAAAGGTTAAAGATTTACACCTCTAAATATTTGGTTCTGGTGCTTGATAGATCCTTGGTGAAGATGGATCAATGCTGGTGGTACTATATCTTTGTTTTGATTATTGGGCCGATTGATTAGTTGAGCCTACTTGTTGTTTATATGTATACCTATTGGAGATGGGCACAATTAATGATCTTTTAATCTTAAATTCTAATCTGATGGTCATGCATTGAAGATGCTGGCATATTCTTAGTTGTCCTCCAAAATCAATGAGTCAGATTTATTGTTGATAACTTCTTTGCATTTATAAATGCATCCTTTAACCTGTTTACTTTTAGTGTAACATCATATGATTGACACGTTTAAATGATTAACTTTTGGAATTCTTCAACTGTGGTTGAGATGTGGAGGGTGTTACATTCACATCTCTCTCATACTACACTGTATTCCATAAATCCATATTAAGTGATTATAAATTAAGAAAAAAATGATTTTTTTAAGATTTTATTGTGAATTTTAACATCATAATAATAAATAATTATAAATATTAAAA
>SNQJ01S0055088.1:20857-44660 GCA_010110895.2 Picea sitchensis | reverse complement strand
CATGTGCCTACGTATTTTTGTTTTGAACCTCACAACATTTAAATATCATTGCCCCTATCCAAGTAATACTATGTGTGAAATATAAATATTTGTTGTAAACGTTTAGAGCTCTTTGTTTAGAGCCTAGGTTTCCATTTCCTTTTGAGATAATAAACCTAAATCTAGTGTTTTATTGTACTCTTTATTGTAAATTGTGAATTAAGGATTGTTGGGATTCTAACTCCCCATAACTACTATACATGGAAACTTAAGATGAAAAGTTGTTGCAATCAAAAGGAGATGTTAGCTGAAGCTCAACCTATGTTCACCAAGGAAATCGAGAGATTTACATATCAAAATAAACTTCATGAAGCCATGGGCCTCATTGGTTTGCATGTGTTAGATAGCTTGTTGTTCCACATACTTGATTGTAAAACTCCGAAAGCAAGTTGGAACATGTTGGCTTCCTTATTTGGAAAAGCCAAAGAATTGTGAGCCCTACAATTGGAAGTGGAGTTGTCATCACTAGTACCGGATGAGCATGCATCCATTGAAGATTATCTTACCAAATTCAGATTACTAGTGGCACAACTAAAAGGGTGTGGAAAAACTAACTCAAATGAAGAGTGCATCTTCTTGATTTTAACCAAGCTAAAAGGTCCTTATCATGTATTTTCTTCAAATCTAAGATTACTCAATTAGATGCTCTTTTTGGCTCTAACAATAAAGCTATTGGGGCTCATACCTCCAAAACTAAGCAAAAGACTTAGTATAAGAAGAAGAAATATTTTTCTCCTGATGAGTCTACCTCCAAGCCTCAATAGAAAACAAATCCCTTTCCTCCATCTTCCAAGTCTAGTGAGTCTTCCTCCAAGACAAGGAAGAAGAAGTCAAATGACACATGTAGTTTTTGTGGCAGAATTGGGCATGTAGAATCTAAATGTTGGTTAAAAATTGAAGCTTTGAATGAAGACATGAGGCAACATAATATTTCAGAGCCCAAACTTTCTTCTATTAGTAAGGGACATGCTTTATCAGCTCACGCCTTGTATGTATTTATAGATAGATGGATATTTGATTTAGGTGCTTCACACCATATGACTCATTCTCATGAGCCATTGGCTTCTACATTTAAATGTAGCATTTCTCAGATCAAAGTTGGAGACTCTACATAATTAGATGTTTTTGGAGCATTTAAATAAAGGGTGCATTAATGATGTTTTTCTTGTTCCTAACATCTATGCAAATCTTCTCTATCTATGAGATTTGTCATTCTGGTAATGGGAAAACATTAGGAGAAACTACAAAAAACATACATTGTTGTTGCATCTCGAAAGGTATATCATATTTCTAGATTGTATAAGTTTTCTTCTTTTTAGTCTTCCTTCGGTTCTTCTTTCATTGCACATGTCGATGCTTTGAGTAGGATTTGGCATGAAATATTTGGATATCTCAACTACAATATTTGAAACACTTGACCACACAAAAATTAGTGATTGGTCTTCCTAAAGTTTCTTGTAGTGAAGGAGGTTTTCTAGGTTGTGTCCTTGGAAAACAACATCAAGATCATTTTCCTAAAGAAAAAGCATGGTGTGCTACAACACCTCTTGAGTTGGTACACAATGATCTCATGTCATTTCCAACTCGATCATTTTCAAGGGCTAAGTATGCACTCATTTTCATTGATGACTTCTTAGGTCACTCTTGGGTGTACTTTCTTAAGTACAAGAGTGAGGTATTTGCTACTTTTAAGAACCTCAAGGCTTTTGTTGAGAAGTAGTCATCTCTTTCTATCAAGAAACGACACACGGATAAGGGAGGTAGTATGTCAATCATACATTCATAGATTTGTGTAGAGAACATGACATTCAACATGAGTTCACTATTCCCTACAACCATAAGAAAAATGGTTTTTCCAAAAGAAAGAACACTGAAAGAAATGAAAAATTGTATGATTCAGTCTAAGTACATGGCACTTTCCTTTTGGGCTGAAGCAGTAAACTATGGAAATTACATTCATAATAAGATGCCTAATTACATTCATAATAAGATGCCTCATCGGGCAGTACTACATAAGAATCCAAAGGAAGCTTGAGCCATGTTAAGCCTCATGTCTCTACTTTTAGAGTATTTGGAAATCCAACATGGGCCTTAATTCCAATTAAAAAGCGCAAAGTTAGGGAGAAGAAAATTCAAACATTGATATTCGTTGGTTATTGTGAGGACATGAGAGCATATAGGTTATTTGAACCTATTATTAAAGAAGTCTTCTTTTGAAGAGTTGTATGTTTTATTGAAGGCTTCAACCCCACCTCAAATACTTCTCCATATTTAGATTTTCATGCAAAGAGTGGTGTTGAACATGTTGACATTTTTTCTTTAGAAGATGATGATGACCCTTTCAAAGTTCAACATCAACATCAACCAAAATAAAATATACCACCTGCAGAGGATGAGCATCATGAACAAGAACAACTTGATCAAGAAATCCATCTCAAGAGGAGCTTTCATGAGAGAAAGAGGCTTGACAGGTATGGCTATGAGCCAACTAATTTCAGCTATTCTCCCCTCTTTCCCTATTCAATCACAAACAATAGGAGTCCCTTTTTTGAGTCATACTGTCCCAAATGATTCACAACAACTTTATGACGCTATTGACGTACCTGAATGGGATGTTGACATAACAAAAGAGTATTCTTCATTGATGAAGAATCACACATGGGATCTTGTTTCTCTTCCAAAAGGATGAAATCAAGTTCACTGTAAATGGGTCTATAGGACCAAATATATAACAGATGGCTCTATTGACAAGCATAAGGAACACATTGTGTCCAAGCAGTTTTCACAAGTTGAATGGATTGATTACTATGAGACATTTTTCCTTTTTACCAAGATGAATTATATACACCTTGTGCTTTCACTTGTTGCTTCCTAAGGTTGGTTAGTCTACCAGATGGATGTAAAGAGTGATTTTTTGTATGGTGATTTAGTTGAGGAAATCTACATGGAGCAGCCTCCTGGTTTTGTGTAGGATTCTTCTCTTGTTTGTAGGCTATGACACTCTTTGTATGGTCTAAAACAAGCCCCTCGATCTTGGTATGATAAGATGGATATTTTTTTTATTTCTTCCGGGTTTGATCATTGTCATTTTGATCCTATAGTTTACACTCAAAAGCAGGGTATTGATCTCTGATTTTGGTTTTGTATGTGGATGATTTAATTCTCACGGGAGGATCTTTGGCTTTGACAGCTATTGACATAGGTTGGCATTCAATAGGATCATCCCACCACTCTTTGGTATGATAATCAGTGTGCCATACACATTGATCGCAATCGATTGGAACATCAACGAACAAAGCACATTGAAATCCACATGCACTTCATTAAAAAACTCATTGAGGATGGTGTTCTCGACTTAGAGTATTTTCTTACTGAAACGCAAGTTGTTGACATCTTCACTAAACCTTTGGCATCACCTCGTTTTCTTCAACTACCATAGATGTTTGGGGTGAAGGAAGTTGTCTCTATGGGGTTATCTTGAGACCTTCTACCTTCACTATTTTATGGTTTTTCTCTCTTTAGGGAAGGAGTTTTTTCCTATGGGTTTTCTCCTTTTCTCCACTTTTAAGAGTTTGTATTGGGTACCTTAGCAGGCCTAGTAGCTAGGACCCATTTTTTTAAGTTTTTTGTACTTCTCTAAGTTGCACTTATGGGGGGTGTTGATGTATAAGTTTATTTAGGACAAGTAGGACATATCATCTTTCTTGGTTATTTGTGTTTGTGGACTCACACCATGTGCTTCTTTGATTTATCAATGAAGTGGGTGAATTGCCCAACCATCTCCTTGTCTTATTACTTCAATGAGTGAGTTATCCATCTACCTCCATCAATGTTGTATCCTCTTAGCCTATTATAAATAGAGGAGCTCTTCATTGTAATCAAACAAGCACATCTAATAGATCATTCTCTCCTTTGTAGAAGGTTGTTAACAAGATTATTAACAACATGAGAAGCATGATGAGGCATTAGGATTAATGTCGATCAGTCCGAGATCAATTTAGGCCACCCACCTTTGTCCATTTAACTACTTATGAACATTGATATTGCGGGCCTTCAATAGTAGGTCAGAATTATAATTATTCACATTCTTTTTGGCAGTCTTGGCCTCCAACCAAGCAGCGACCTGTGTATCTCTCTTATCTCTTTTATGAAACTATTCAGAATACCAACATCCTAGATAGTTTGATGGTTGGGAAATCACTCAAAAATGAGTAGATCTTATAGATAAAATGGTGCAGTAGATAGTGTTTCCTTCAACTATGGATATTCGACTAGAAGCTTTGGACTACAATGTAAAGGAATCTGATGAAAGTTAATATATTGTTCAAATTAGTTTGTTATATGGAGTCAGATATATGCAATCCACGAATCCTGGGAATTCAACAATTTCCCTTTCTTCCATGCCCTTAACTGAATCTGGAAATTTGTTCAAACTTGTGCAACCTTTAAGTCCCTTCACAGATGTACTTGTAATTAATGCACATAAGTATGTATGCAGTGAAACATTAAATGTAAATTCATTCTTGTCAGTATTTTAAATGATCAAATTAGTTGAAAACGTTTTAGTATCTAGTACAACCTGAAGCTCTGGTGAAAGGTAGCGACACACTTCATAAATCCTGTCTTAGAAACCCTTGTTCAACATCTCATCGGATTCTGGTGGGAATCTTCGTATTTACAATAGTATATCGTTATATTTGAATATTGATACAACGCCCATATGTATGACCTGCAAACAAAATGTCGACTTTGTATTTGGACAAACCAACTTGAATACAACGCGCATACATTATCCTTTGGATTAGATACTCGATAGTCTTGATGATGTGGTATAGTTTCAGAAGAATGTCTTTTCCCTCACTGGATAATAGGATTATTGATGTTTAAGCTGCCTGGTCAATACATTGTTTGTAAACTTTAAATGTTTTGAAGGTTGCACCATCGTTTTCCTTACAGTACAAAAGAGTGATACACAAGAAATGGTGGAACACATTTGTAAATGAAACCCAATGTGTCCTTTCAAGGAGAAAGGACCAAGACCCTTTTTAAAATAAAACAGTGGCAGTGGAGGGTTCGATAGTTGATAACAACATGCTTACCAACATGTTTTGATTAATTACCAACGTCGAGATTACCAGGTCGATTCTTCAAGAACGAGTAGGGTTTTGGTGTAAACTTAGAAGAATCATGGATTATGAATAAGTATAATGTCATTCTGGTGCAACAAATCGTTCGGTGACTTGCATGTAGTGGTAAAGAATATTTTATAACGTGGAGTAAAATAAGAAAGTCGAGTTCAAAATAATGTGAAGCGAACTTGAACAACGTTATATGGCTAATTTCAAGAATATCTTGGATAGCGAATAATTTGAAGACATCATATTTGAAATGTGTAATTGCAATTCAACTACAGCATGCAAGAACTTCACCATGTAATTTGAAATGAGCGGAGCCTAGCAATGCTTTTCCTGCCAAGAATTGGTGAGAAAAAATGCGGTCAACACATTCCATCAAAATGAACGAGAGGATGACTTTTATGCTGTAGACACCTTCTTTAAAATCCTTAAATCTAGTGCCACCACCCCTCTCTTTAGTCGATAGGGGTCAAGGTCTACCCTACTGGGGACAACAATGTTACTCTACAACTTGAGAGCAACGTATGATATGCTTGTTTCTAGGTATTGTATTTTTGAGGTAATTAACCATTAAGTATCTTAATTTTTTAAGGAATCTTGTCACATAATGCAGGAATAAAATGGTTGATTTTATTGATCAGTATTGACATTACATATTTATATTTCTCACTAATAGCATTTTACTAAAAAATAAGGTACTTCTAATAGATAATTTCTTGCATGATAATTGCACATATTGGCCACCTAACTAGGGATTTCCACCTTCGTAGTTTTTCTACATCTTTTCCGGTCCTCAACTTTTGGGGTCTTTTTGAGGCTCTAAACAACATAGCTAAAGTGTGCTGGTAGAATATGTAGTCCTAAGATAGACCTTTCCAACGAGCTATCATGCACCCCAAACGAAGATCGTATGGAAAGTTGGCGTACAAACTACTCCCATCCAGGCCCATAGACTTTTTTGTGTTTCATCTTCTAGGGTTAGGGTTTTGGATTTTCTTTATGTCAAAAAGGGCTCTAGAGCCTCAATGTAAACATCATCATCTTCCTATGAATGACGCAACCATCACATCTCTTCTCAGACATAAGCTTCAACCATTCTATCAAGTCTTTCACTCCGTGATTTTACAGTTTCTGTACATTTCTATAATTAATAAAACAATGTGTATTACTGTATATTTGTGTTTATTGTAGTATCTTTGAATATTTAATTGTTATATGTCTTCCTTCTTTTCATTCTCAAAATAATCCAGATCAGTGGTATCCAAGCAGTCTACTCTTGATTTGTTTCTCTATGCATGTCCCCAATGAGGTCAAGATATAAGAAGTTGGGACTCAAACAAGTTGACACTTTGCAAGATCGGCCTCACTGAACCCGACGACTTCTCATTGGGGAAGAAAGGAGAGACGATGGGGTAGGAGATCCCATCAAGATGTTGCTCGCCGAAGCCCTTGTCTAACAGAGGAACGATATGTTGGAGAATTTTTCCCAAATCCTTCAACTATTTTAGAAAACAACAAGCATGTCTTCGTCAAGAAGTCACTTTGGAGACACTGCCCCATTCAAGGTACAAGTTGATTTTGATATTCTCGTATTTGAAGGTCAGATCGATGCAGATTCTTTGAAGAAATAGTTAAACTTGCTAGAAGGTTATTTTTATATTCACAATTTTTCTGACACAGAAAATATCACATTTGCGCTCCTTAAGGATCTCCCCCATGTCAAACATTGGTGGGAAACTTACTAGAAGAAAAATTCCACAGAGGAGTTAGGAATATTTGGAGCCAAGCCCACTTGAGATTTTTTATGAATGCAGTCAAGGAACAACATTACCTTCTGACAAACTATGATGACTCGTACATGCGATGGACCATGTTGCATCAAGAGAGGGGCCAAACATTATCGAAGTTCACAAATACCTTCCATACCTTGCACACCAAGTTGGGTATCAAAGAGTCTGAATGAAGTTTGTTTCTAAAATACTGCGGGGCTCTACACAGGTATGTCGAGACTAAGATGGAATTTTTGGACATCTCATAACTATGGGAAACTTATCGATATGTTGTCAAAATTTAGCAGAAATTTAAGAAATAGAACAAGTGGGAATTTGGGTCTGTAAATCCGCAACAACCAAAGTATGGTAAAGGTAGCCCTAATCCACATAATATCCAACCTCAATACAACTGGTCCAAGACGTAGGAAAAGAAGAGAAAAGAGAAGATGAATAAGGACACTAGGAAGTGGCGTAACTTCCACAAAATCCCTTGGCACAACTTTGATGAATGTCCCTCGAAACAGTCATTGGTATATGAGCTCAAAGAAATAGAACCGAGACCCAAATTAGAATCTGATTCGAGAAATAATAAAATGAGACATATAAATATCCCACTACTACTGTCATGACCATAACAATCCAACCAGAAGAACCAAAGGATCCTAAGGAGGGGGAGCGCATTTTTCATTCAAAGATGTGGGTGAAGGGGAACCTCTTGCATTTTATTGTTGATAGCGGAAGCCATAAGAACCTCCTCTCAGTAGAGGTCATCAAGCAGTTGGATTTGTCGACAACACCACACCTGCAACCATACAAAATTGGATGGCTTCTCTAGGGATGAGATCTTCGTGTTAACAAACAGTGTCGCATGTCATACGACATCAAGCCTTTCAAGGATGAGATAATGTGTGATGTTTCCCCACTCGAAGTCTTTGATGTTTTGTTGGGCCATCCATATATGTGGAAGCATCATGTTTTTTATGAGTCTTGAACCTGTAGCATCATTGTTACTCTAGGGCGTTAGCTCTATAGGATACCAGAGGTAGTTACAACTATTGTCCTGACAAAACAATGTCGCAAAGTAATATCTCACACCACAATGTTTATCCTCTTCACAATCTGGTCAAAAGAAAAATACATTGCAACCATTGCAACCTTGACCCAAGACCCTTTTATCCAGTAAAAGAAAATCAACAGGATTGTAGAAGAGMACCAAGATATTCCTATTACACCTACGAGGGTGCCTCCACACTGCTCAGTCAAACCAAGTTATAATAAATCCCTTCATGTTCTTCATGTTTCATCTTCACCGACAAAGTCCTCCCACACTGAGGAATTCATGCAGCTAGATTGGTTAAATGGATCCAACCCTTGGAATAAAAGTTACATAACAACCTTCAACAAGCTAAGTATGATGACTTCTTCAGCAAGGCAAGTACCTCACCAAGGTTCAGATTCAACAAAACCTTCATTGGGTACTTGAAACAATGGATATCATTGCTTCCTATGAGAGGGAGTATGATCCAAACGAAAATTGATGGCCAACCACCTATTCCACTGGTTCAAAACAAGGGTTTTCACCTTGCCAGTTTTCTACATCTTTTCGGGTCCTAAACTTTTGGAGTTGTTTTGAGGCCCTAAAAACCATTTTTTTTCATGCACCCCAAACCGATATCGTATGAATAAATTGTGCCCTTGGGAAGTTGACGTATCAACTACCCCCATCGGGGCCCACAAACCTTTTGGTGTTTAATCTTCCGAGGATAGGGTTTTGGATTTTCTTTATGTTAAAAAGGCCTCTAGAGCCTCATTGTAAACATCATCATCTTCTTGTGAATGAGCATAGGCATCACATCTCTTCTCATAGATAAGTTGTCACCATTCTAGCGAATTATTCACTCTATCATTTTATAGCTTATGTACATTTTTTTCATTAATAAAAATTGTGCATTATTGTATCTTTATGTTTATTGCAATATCTTTATATATTTCATTGTTATATGTCTTCCTTCATTTCATTCTCAAAATAATTTGGATCACATACCATGCATGCAAAAATGATTTTAATCTATACAGAAAAATATATGCAGACAAAGAGATATGTCCAAAATGTGGGCATGACAAGTACTATAAATAAAACAAAATAAAGGGTAAGGCGCATGGTCATCCTCATAATATATTGAGGAACATGTCTATAATTCCAAGGATTAAAAGGGTCTTTCATTGAAAATAATTATCCATGTTGCAGGGGTGGCATGCTTCATATATGAGTGAGCCAAGAGTTATTCAAATACTGAAAGATTCAATAACCATGAAGCATATAGAAGATACATGGAAGGATAAATTCAAGGATGAATTACGAAGCCTACCATTAAGCATATCCATTGATAGAGTTAGGTTGTATTCCTTGCAAAACACCAACTATTTTACTTGGCTAGTGGTAGTGATCAATAAAAATATCCCCTATGGTTTTCTATGAATAATGAACATATTATGATAACTCTTATAGTCCGAGGTAGAAGACAAGTGAAGAGAATGGATCTCTACCTCCAACCATTGATCGATGAATTTAAGAAATTATGGGAAGGGGTACATGTATATAATGTATCAAGACCCATCCCAATGGAGAGGTATTTTATGTTCTATGAAATATGTGCGTACACCATGTGTGATTATCCAAGACTTCGATTTTTTTCTAGTAAAAATGTTGATTGATATATCTATATATGTAATGTTATCTGACATACTTCATTTGGTGCAACTATATTTTGCACATTAATGTGATATGTATACAATAAAATCACAGGTATTGCAATAAAATGGTATCAAGGACATAAATGTTTTGGACCTTATATAAAGTTTGTGTGGTCCAACCACCTACGAAATTCAGTGTACGATTTCTCGAGGGTATTCCTTCCATAACACCACCCTTATTTTAGAGTTGCATCTACTTTCAATGGTAAACCAAAGAGAACCCGAAGACCTAAAATAATGGCACCAATATATTGAATTATGGCATATGATACAAAGAAGGAGAAGGAAATGATATAATTGTTTGATTCAAATGGGGAACATATGTTCAATGATATTCAATTTTTTGACACCTATGTTGAGAAAATGCCCATTGGGATGGAAAATAAATATGTATTTTATGATCTTTCATATGAGGAGAATCTTAAGATTGACGAATTACTAAATCCCATGCATACATTCAAAAATGTTTCATCTTGTTTATGGAGGCACATATCAACACATAAAATTGACACATTGATTGTTAGGAGAGGTTTCATTGTTTCAAATACTAAAAATAGACATTGGCCAAGAAAAGAAACTAGAGGAGAGGTTGTTCTCTCTTAGTCTTTTAAATAAGGCCATGTCTCGTGGAATTTGAGGAAAGATGATATTACTATGGAAAAGGATGTTAAAGAGGGTGTGAAGAAACCTTCTTTATATGGTTTGACTCTATGACGTTGCTTTATTGTAGAATGGAATGTATGTTGAATACATGATTATTCTTCTATATGTAGTCATTGATTTATGGAAATTAATGATGTGTGTTTCTATTTTCTAGTGTTATTGTCCTTTGCTTGTGCTTGGTTGTGTGAACCATGACTTCCTCGAGGACCTGTGATGTGCCATATTGAAATTAACTGTTTTTTTTTTACGTTTGATCACATCAAAGGATATTCACATGGATAACATATCACGGTGGCATCAAAGCATAGTTGATATGTTTTGTATGTTTGAGAAGGAACTACCCATGAGTTTTATTGATAAGAAATTCCATATTCTAATTCACCTACCTAATGAAGTTGGATTATTTAGGGTGCTCTCATGTCATTGGATGTTCTTCTTAGAGAGGTAAATGAAAAAATTGAAGGGGTTTGTTCAACAAAAGGAAAAATGAGAGGGATCTATGGTAGAGGGGAACACAATATACAAGTTGTTCTATTATGCCAGTGACTACATCAAAGAAATTGATGACACACTAGGGGCAATGGTTTGGTCTGAACAACAAGATGAGGACAAGAAAATGGGAGCTACTCTAAATGAATGGAAAAAGGCCATTGATAAAGAGTTAGTAACTTATATTTTGTCAATTTAATACAAAGAAACTATTTACATTGAATTTGATAATATATATTTGATCTTATGCTATTTATTTTGAATTCTTGTATACATAAGCGAATTTAGAAATTGTTGCCTTCAATAGATTTATTATGTAGGTTTATAATATATATTTGATCTCATGCTACTCATTTTGAAGTCTTGTATACATAAATAAATTTAGAAATTGATTCCATCTTGATAAATTAATTCTTTAAAACATGGAGGCAACGTGACCATGGGTCGTGTTGAATGAAGAGAAAAGAAGGAAATGTGATAGTGACGAGAAAACATTCATACGGTTGAATGGTAGAAGCAAGTCTTGTCGTGATAATTTAAAATTAAATATGAAAAAAAGATATCCCAACAGTTGGGTGGCTAAAACATAGGGATCAAGTGCAGCAAATTTGCAATAACCTCTCTAAGTACCATGTTCAATTTATAATATTGTACATTTGAATTGTAAGATGTATTATGTTTTTGTTAATTCTTGGGTTATTAGACATATGACACTGTCCTTTGCTCACATTTTTATAGGTTCATTTGTTCCCATATATGTGGGCACATGGACATCATTTGAATATGCAGATGATGGGAAAATCACACAATTTTTTGGAGTGGAGGTCGATTTTGACCAATCTGATCGTGTTATCCACCATGATAAAAAAATAATAGAGGGGAAGTAAGGTTACATTGGAAATATACAAGAGATTATGCAAGTGGACTTCTCATATTTTCAATGTGTTATTTTTTGTTTCAAATGGTGGGATACCTTCGACCGAAGAAATGTAAAGAAAGATTGTGATAGAGGGATAGTATGTATTAGCTCTAAAAAAATGTGGCTTGCAAATAAGGAGCCTTTGTTTTCCCAAAACATTGCAACCAAGATTTTTTTACCGAGATGTGTTGGATGGGTATTGGTGTTTCATACCGAGACATTATCTGATATCTAAACATCTTTGTGAGAAAAACAATGTTATAATTTCAAGTGAAGAAGATAATAAGGGTGATAGCAATGAAGATTGATATGTGCATGCCTTGTTTTGACATTTATATTATGGATGTGTCATTTTATTATGGGCATCTATAATGGCCAATTATGTTAATTTTTTTCATTTTATAATGTTGTATATGAAAATTTAACAACCATTTACAACTACCATACTTAAAATACATTAAATAGTGTAAGAATAACATGTGGTTGTGATATATTTTATTGTCATAGTTATTGCTTATTATGGAAAATTTAGGTTGTATTGTATTAATATATGTTTATGTTAAACTCTGAATCACTAAGCATTAATTGAGATATCACAAAGTTGGTGACTTATTCATATAATACAACACTAAAGATTTATTTAAAATTATATTTAATTTTAAAAAATTAAGATATTAAAAAATCAAACCTCAATTTTTTTATTGTTGAAAAATTAAAAATTGAAATAAATATATAAATATATGGAACTTCTAAGGACAATTTCAATAAAAGAACATGGTGCCACATTTATGAGTTTTAGAATCACACTTGTGGTGTTGGCATTACCAACTTTGATGGCATTCCCTTATTTATCTACTATAGCTATCATGGCCTTCACATATTCCACTAAATGTTTTAGTTTTATATTCATATAAACTTACATTAATCATTCTTTTTATATTATCTTTGAAATAAGTTTCAAAATGACAAAGATATGGAAATTCTAAAAGAGTAATTTTATAGACCATGGTCACAATTAAGGAAAATTTTAAGTATCAATATTTATCTAAAAGTACATAAACATTTGTCAATTTTAATAATTCTTAAAATACTAATTATCAAATGTTTGATGATATTTTTGTAAAAGTATTCCAATTTCTAAGTATTTGTATATTTTTTAGAATATATATATATATATATATATATATATATATATATATATATATATCTTATAAAGTAAAATAATTTTATCTCATATTACAATTTGGGTGAATAATTTAGAATTTTTTTTTTATAGAAAATTATATTTAGAAGAATACAAGACAAATCATGAAGTTTAGCCTAACTATAATTAAATCCTAGAAAGCTTGAATATAAATTGTTACCATGAAAGCCAATGTTTGAAAACAAATATTGATATTCATTATTATTAATGAATTTGTTTTTATATTTAATAATTTAAATTTAATTAAATACATTTAGTTAATTATTATTTTTAAATAATAGAAATTATTAAATATAAATATTATAAATTTAATGAACAAATATTATAACTTTATCATTAAAATAGACCAATAGAAGTAATTATTCAAATTGATGTTTTCATGCATTAAGAAAATTCAATATTTACATACAATTTAATACAAAATCAACAAATACATTACTTAACATATTTTTTTAATAGAAGATTCAACTAATACTTAAACACTTTTCCATATTTTTTTAATAGAATATTTGTAAAGTTAGTAATAGAGTAAGAAAATGTGAAACCATTCATTGAAAATGCATAGATCAAAATTTATTATTTTTCTTTATATTTAATATTTTAAATTTAATGAAATATATTTCATATATTATAATAGTTGGATAATATAAATTAATAAAAATTTTGGAAAAATTGACTATTAATAAAATATAATAATTGTGATTTTAACAAACAATTATATTATAATGTTATCATTACAATATAAAAACAATACATAATTATTCAAATCACAATCATTTCATTCATCATATTTAGGTATTTTTGTTTTTACACATACTTAATCAACATATTGTATCTTTGTGTACAACAAACAATTCACCTTGAAGAAGAATTAAACATTATATGGAATTAATAGTTATAACTTTTTGCAATCACAATCCAAACTAAGTTTTTTCATAAAAGTAAAGTTAAACATTATATGTAATTGTAAATTTAAATTAGTGATACATCTCAAATTTAATTAAAAAATGGAAAAACTATTAATAATGTTAATCATTATCAATTTACATATTATAAATCAAACAACAACAACCACAACATTATGTGAAAAACATAATATACATGAACGATATACATATTAATGTACACATCAAACATATATATCAACAAAATATGCAATAAAGATGTCATATATACATGTCAAGTCAAATATAAAACAATCGATATACATGCCAAATAGTACGAAAACTAGCTAGGTCCACTACCAGAGCTAGATGCATGAGTTCCTCTATTACCATAGGTAGATCATTATAAGTACTTATGCTGGAAATAAATGACTCAAATGCACTACCAAATGTGTCTCCATCAAAATCATCCTATGCAACAGTACCTCATGTGAACATAGTGTCCAAAGCATCGAAACCTTTTGACACATGTGGAGGAGAGGGATTAGTGGATGATGACACATGTGAAGGAGGAGGATCAGTGGATGATGACACATGTGGAAAGAAGGACAAGGATTGGTGGATGGTGATACTAGTGGAGGAGGAGGATGAGTGGATGGTGACACATGTGAAGGAGAAATTGGAGGATTGATGGAGGGAGAAGACACACGTGGAGGGGAATTGTTGGGTATTTTTTATGTTCTTTGCATGACCAACCCAACTCACTATGTTGCACTAGGTGCACGAGGGGTCATAAGGGGGTGGATCCCACCCCAAAAAAAATGGTTGTTTTTTGCATCATTTTATAGTGGTTTTTTGATACATGCTTTTCACTGATTGCTTTCTAATTCCAATTAAGGAATTAGGGTTGTTGTATAATCTAGGTCAATTTATTAAGGGTTTTGGATTCCAGAGGATCCTATATATATTGTATTATAAACAATAAATATACAAAATGAATAAAAAATATTAGAAGTGTGACTCTAAATAGGTTGTTGGTTTTCCTAGTTTAGGTTTCTAGGGTAAAATATCTACGTAATTTATGTGTCTATAATTTTGTATTTTTTTATTATTATTAAGGTTATCTTTGCAGTAATTAATTGTACAAGGTTAAAATCTACAGAAGACAAGGAAGAGGTCCATATGTGGATGGTGTAGACACATGTTGAGGGGAAAGTGTTGGAGGATCAATGGATGGTGTATACATGTGTGGAGGAGGAGGAGGAGGAGGATCAAACTGAAACATGGATGGTGTAGAAACATTTGAAGGGGAAGAAAAAGGATTGGTGGATGGTGCAAATACATCTGGAGAAGAAGCATAATGAGGAGGAAGAGGACCATTTGGTGGAGTAGAGTATGTGGATTGATCTAGTGATGATATTGATGTAGTAGAAGCATGAGTAGCATGAGAAGGATCCCTCAACCTCTCGATGAGGTTGAAAAAACTGACAATATGATGCATAAATGATGTCATGTCATGAGGTAGAGTCATCCATATCATAGCTAGCTCTGGTACCCATAATGTGTATAGAACCAGTGCAGGTATAACTCCATGACTAACCATAACATCACATAGGTGATCCACCACCTCTATCCAAAATTTGCGATTCGTCTTGCATGGCCTGCAAGGTCCATGTACCATTGGCTTCTCCCCTACCTCTTATATATTCTCATCCTATTTGGGAGGTTCATCCCTAACATATATGCCAATATTTTCAAAACAAATAGATAATAATAATATGATAATTGAAACAAAATGTTACAATAAATTACACATGCATTAAATAAGACATAAAAGAATGTAACTAGATTTATCAAAACATAACGATAATATAAGTTCTATGATATGGTGGCTCGACTACTATAAACAATGTATTTGAACATCCTCTCCAATCCATCCCTAGATATGAGTATTGTACAACATATATGATGGGATTATCCTCTCTAGTCATAAAATCAAATGTGTCCCTACTAACTGAAGTACACGACTAGTCCAACGAGACCCTCTTTAGAAACAACTTCCCCCACATGTGCATACACGCATAAAACATAGGACTAAGAGGAAAGCAGGGTACTCCTGGTCGAGTGGCATGAACCCTCTCAAACAATAATGAAAATAAATCTGATGCGAATGGGAAGGATCTCATCCTAGATAAAATAGTGTGACAATGATCCAACACAAAAAACATTATCTCAAAAGAAATTCCATCAACCTAATAAATTAGGGGAGCTACACTAAACTATATACATAATACCTCAATTGAAACTAATTCATTTCCCATTAGAGGTAAAGTGTGATAGTATTGTGATAATAAAACAAAGACATTTAATGTCCTCTCTATGAAATGAACTCATCTGCATATGACCACCAAAAACCTAAAATCCTGAGGTGGAGAGAATGTTTGTACAAACATATCTATCCACATATTCCAGTTGGTTCTCTCTTGTAACATCGAGCGGTAGATCATGGAAATGGGGTCGAACCTCCCCCCTCCTAGACAACCCAATGATGAAATAAACATCATCTTCCATGGTTTGATACTGTTAATCAGGACCGACTTGGAATGTCTGTCAACCATCATCCAAACAACAAATCAATTATTGTAACAATGGAGACTTACCCCTCAGGGATGTACCCTCCTCATAAAACTTGAGGAGGCCAACATCCATCGAAAGGGAATGTGTTTTTTATGTAATAGGGTGAATGAACAACATCCTCTTTCGCTCATTGGCCTCCCAATGGTAGAAAGTTGTATGTTTCAACTTTTTTTGTTGTTTTTGTTTATCCCTCTCTCATTGTCGTTGTATTTGATTCAAATACAAATATATCTAGGCATGTTTGTGTGTGTGCACGCACAAACACACACATATAAATAACTTGTATTTAACAAAAAGTAAAATTAATTTATGTTTACAAAAGAATGAAGAAAAGTAACAAGTTTACCTAAAAGAGTCACTATGCACCAATGATGGGGATCTACATCAGACAAAGAACACCACCCAATGGTGTTGTTACTATCATGCACTGATGCTCAACATTTTTTGTCACACCAACACATATTTTAGTAGTGCATCCCATAAGATGCATCGTGCTACTAAATTATGAAATATTCAACACAATGTTGTGCCCTTTACAACACTGGTTAATAATAGTGCATCGATGCTACCCTGTTATTGAAAAACCACCAAATTCCTTAGCAGTGTGTTGTGTTCTAGATAGAAATGAAAACACAGAATCCAAGCAAAGGCCCCAGTATCCCAAGTCGTTAAATATTTTCCCGATGCGGTTTCTTTAACAACACTAGTGCATTTTATTAACATCGATGCACCGCTATGCTAATTTTTGTGTCCTTCAAACTTAGCGACGTGTTTGGTTCAATTAAACACAAAAGTGCTCCCATATTTCCAGAGAACGTGCTTGTTTTTTAGAGTTGTCTTGTCTTAGATAATGCACCAGTGACGAGGTGTCACTAAGGACACACCTCCATGTTTATTTTTTTAAATTTATCACGTTTTTTTTCTTCGAACAACACGTGTGCATACTTTTAGATTTTACACACCATTGGACCATGCAGTATATTGTCGCACCAACATGTATTTTAGTGGTGCATCACATAAGATGCATTGTGTTGTTCGATTGTAAAATATTTGGCTTTGTATCATCCCCATCCCCGAGTTGGAAAATGCAACACAAGTTTTTTTAAACTTTAATACCGATTTAATTCACAAAAATGATCTGCATATGCACAAAACTATGAAAAATAATAATAAATAAGCATAAACAATATTATACAGGAAAACCCATGTACAAAACAAATGAATAATTACACAACACATAAATAAGACACACAATAGACACTTATCTTTGGTAAAAATGAACACCAACTACGTGCAAACCTCAAACATTCCTCCCATCCTTATACTATGTTGATCATAAGCCTAGTAGCAGGTCACCCTCGAGATGGGGATAAAACTCCACTAGGGGAAATGAATACTAAACCAAGCTAAGTTGTCTCAGACATCAGAAAAACACAGAATCGGGTGCCAACTCTAGCAAAAAATGTACAGTCCCTCATTCCCCACATGCATGTCCCACCATAGGAAGTGTACCCCTTCTTTTCTCAATAATGCTTCGACTGCCCCACTTCCCTTATGTGGCTTCAACAACAGAACGTACATGAATTCTTAGAGCCTGGTAGTTGCATCTTAGTTCCCTGGGAATCAATTCCCAATAGTTCTCTCACCAAGAGAGAATGTTCATGGGATTGACAACCCGCTTCAATAACTCACGGGCCTAACAACCCACCTCTTCATCCCAATTCTTGGGTTACTAGTTTCCCATAACTCCAAATATTTCCATTATGTAGGTACATGTGATGGTAGCAGTAATGTATGGATGGTAGAAGAGGATAATGGTAGTAATCATGGTATAATGATGGAAAATGAAATAACTCACCCAATCATATGTGCATATTCCCAACTTGACACTTTTCATGTTGGGAACTACATGGCCCCCCACATGGTGATACATTTCCACTTAGGAAACTTAAGATAAATGAATGTCCATACCTTATACTTTAGATTTTTAGGAATATTATCAAAATGTTCTTTTGGGCTTAATCCCCCTTTGCTTAGCCCCTTTCCTAGAATCTTGTCCACCATTTTCCATTCTAGTGGAGTTTATCCCCCCATACTCATTTGTATAGTTGGTGTGCAATAGTGATATGTTTTCATTAAAATCTGAGTGTAATTGCATTTTACAAAGTTAGGCTCACTAGCTCTCCATCATAATAACCACACAAGCACTATGGCCGAAAATGTCCTTGCTCACCAACCTATATGTACATTTACATTACAATTGGGGTTCGACCTAGAGGCATTACATGCTTGGTTCCCTTCCCTTTTTAACACTAGTGCATTTGTTGAATCTAGGGACACCCCTAGGTTAAATTATTTTATTTCAAATCAAGTAGTGTGATGAGTTAATATGAATGCACTAGTGTTATCATGTTATTTTAGTATCGATATTTTGTTTTTTGATGTATTGTGTTATATAGAGCACCAAAAATGGGGCATCTAACAATATGCCTCGCTATCCTAAGTCGTACATTATTTTTGTTGGTGTAGTTATTTTAACACCACATGTGCATTTAGTTAACATGGATGCACTCCTATGCTAACGTTTATGGGTTTCAAACCTAGATATGAACTTTGTTAAATTAAACACATCGGTGCTAAGATTATCCTAGAGCATTGACATGTTGGTTAGTGGTGCCTTGTCTTTTGTAATGCAATGGTAACGGGGCATCACAAAAGATGCACAGTTATGTTTATTTTTTAAAATTAATCGCAATGCTTTTATTTGAATTGCACAGGTGCATATTGTTAGAGTCTATGCACTTGTTGTGGTGTTTAATGCACATTCACACATAGGATGCATCACTTTGGGGTGAGCCGAAGAGTTAGGCACACCGCATGGAATTGGATTTTTTTTTTTGAAAAAACAACTAAATTTCAAGCCAAATTCAAATATAAATCTGATGAAAATGAAAACATGAAGGTCATAAACAATAAATACCTCGACTCTTATGTCTCAAGGAGGCATGGTTCCATCATTTAGAAGAAATGAAAATTCGTGGTAATTTCAAAATTTTGGAAATGTGTGGAATCCACTATTGGAGTTATTGAACTCATTATAGAGCACTGCAAACAAGGTATCCTTGTAAGGAGACTGAGCATTGGTGTTTTATTGAGATTTTTTAAGCAAAGGTTGAAGTGTAATAATGAAAATAGGTTTGGTAATTTTTTTGTATACCCTACCATCATGTACCTGGTGACACGGGTATGCATCATGTCATAATGTTCAACAAAACTATGGTGATTTATTTGGTTCTTTTTTTTTATCATAACATATGACGATGCCTATGAATATTTAAGCACTGGAGCATTGTTTTAATATGTGCACCAAGCTGTATGGTATTTATAGGTTCATCAGTAAAAAAAACTCTGCAAAAACCTCTATTTGACTGCCTCTGCTAACAACCTCCACTATAAACAAAGAAAGGATAATGTTTTCAAGGTGGTTCCGTAAAAACCTTCGCTATGAGGTGTCCTCCTTGTATTGTTGTAATAGGTCCATTTTCCTAGCTAAGAACCCACCTTTCATGCAAGGACAAATGATATAGATATTCAATACCATTTCATTAGGGGCGTGGTATAGGATGGAAATGTGATACTAGAGAAAGTTGACATCTTCCAAAATGTTGTAGATGCATTGACAAAACTAGTGAGCACAAGTAAATTCAAGTGGCACTACAATTCTATGGGCCTTATGGGCCCTAGCAACTGTCTTGTAGTTGGATGCATTCTCCCTAGTACCTTTGTAAGGTGTATGAGAAGTGGGATAATTTTGGGACAGGCTTTTCATAGACCTTGTGGGTCTATAGCATGAATAATGCAGAACTATAATAGGAATAAATGCAAAACATTGGCAAAGAATAATGTAGAGTTGTAGAAATAATAATGCAGAACTATAGTAAGAATAATGCAAAGTCCTAACAAGAATACTTGCAAAGCAGTGGCACAAAAAAGATGAAGGGAAGAACCTATTAGTTGTCTCCAATATTCATAATTGGTTTATGTTTTTTCTATGCCTATTTATTTGGAGCTAGGGCTAGAGGAAATCATTGAGAATGAGGGTTAGCTTACTATTATGTCACCTAATTATCTACAAAATTATGAAACAATTGAACACTCTTGTTCATATCACAGAGAATGTGTGTTTTAACCATTTAGCTTATGAATAATACATTGAGTGTTCTTTAGAGTGTGGGGTTTTTATCTTGAAAGGGTTTTTCCAAGGATCTTGTTTTGTCAATGGTGAGTT
This sequence comes from Picea sitchensis, assembly GCA_010110895.2. Taxonomy (NCBI): domain Eukaryota; kingdom Viridiplantae; phylum Streptophyta; class Pinopsida; order Pinales; family Pinaceae; genus Picea; species Picea sitchensis. The sequence continues at coordinate 23,876 of SNQJ01S0055088.1, read as the reverse complement.
CATTTCATGTGTTTGCAACTATTATGTATTTTTTTTTCTTTCAACACATTCTTCTCTCATATATTAGTTTAGGAAGCATATTTCACACCTATACTTCCTTTCAAAGGGGTCACGATAAAGGTGGATCTCCAAAGAGGCTTAGAATCCATTGAATTAAGGCAACAAAGTAAGTTCTATTTGAAGATGCTTTTTGTGGGAAACATGATGAACATCAGTGGAGGGATGAGGAATAGTACTTATCGAGTAGTTATAGTTGGAGTAGATAGTGGTAATGGAAATGGAGTTGGAGAAAAAAAAAATTATGGAACCATATTCTTGGGAGTGCACTTGTAGGCTTTTGGAGGCTTTATGAAAGGACATAATTTTTTTCTTGAAGGAAGTTCTACTTGTGTGTCACATATGAGATATAGATGAAGTTGCACATGTGTGTCACATACGATATGTAGTTTAATCACTTAGACATAATTCATCTATGTACAAGTGTGCAACTAGTTTGTGATAATGGAGGATTTTATTCCTTGTACACAAAGAGTCTATACCTAGTCCCTTCTTTGGAATTATAAAGTTTTATGGTATTTAGGATAAAATGCCTTTAAAAGATATGATGTTTGGTTTACAATGTATGTTAATAGCGAGAGACTAACTTTGGGCGACACTTGATTATAATTATTATAAAATTTTATGATATTTAGGCTAGAATGTCTTTTAATGGTGTGATGTTTGGTTTACAACATAGTAATGTGGAGAGACTAACTTTGCACTACATTTCATTATAAATTTTATAATGTTTTATGATATTTAGGCTAGAATATTTTTTTAATGACATGATGTTTGATTTACAACATGATAATGTAACTTTGCATTACATTTCATTATAAATATTATAAAGTTGTATGATATTTGGGTTAAAATGCCTTTTTAATGGAATGATGTTTGGTTTACAACATGATCATGTGGAGAGATTAACTTTACACTACACTTCATTATAAATATTTAATTAAATAAAAATATTATAAATATTTAATAATTTGAAATATTAATTGTTTTTACATTGTAGTTGGTTTTATAAATGTAATTAATAACTACAAGAAGTAAAGTATCTTATAATGTTGTGAATAATAAAAGCACTTGTATGCATAAAATGAAAAAAGGTCACTTGATAAGAAAAGCCATGGTTGATTAATTTATTCTTTGTACATTCACAAAACATTACTTTATTAAATATCTCTTAATCTCTCTCCATATCCTCTTTTATTTTCTCATATCTTTTTTTCTTTTATAAATAATTGAAAACATATTATTTTTTCTATCTAAATATAATTTTAATTAATTAATTTTTATATGTGTTTTGATAAGTTCATAACTTTTTTTTAACTCTTTCAACCATGTATATTATTTTTATTAGATTTTACATTTTTACTTTTATTTTTATTTTTAAATATTCACTTACTTAAACATTAATAAGAGATTAATTATAAAACTTTATTCAGTTTTATTTTAAAAACTTTAATACATAATATTTAGAATACATCTCAAAATTCATAAATAATCTCTCCATTGCATAAATGCCTTTTATAGAACAATATTATAAATCTCTCCATTACATAAATGTGAACAATATTATTAAAATTGACAATTTTAATTTCCCAAAACATAAAGTACTTTAATATATATATAGAGTAATGCTTTCCACTTTGCTCGCTTTCATTCCAAAGATGTACACAGCATTATTTATAAATTAATCATTTAAAAAAAATAATGCAAAGTGATGGAGAATATGACATAACGTGGATAAAGGTGTTTGAGTATTCAGTGCTTTGATAGTGGGATGTATAAAAGCTAAAGAAGCTGCAGGTATGAATGTGGGATTTTATTGCTGTATTTCTACAATATATTCTTATAGAATGTTCAAGAAATAAAATATAGGAAAAAAAAAACAATAGAGAAGGCGGTGAAATGGAAAAGGAATTTGATATTATATTCTTTTGTTAATGGCGGACACGCGATTCCAATCAAAAGTGCATATCTGAAGAGATCTCGCGTGATGCCATAGATGGTTGTACTCGAGTGCTGTGACTCGATCCCATCACTGTTCAGAGACTATCTATAATTGGGCCACTGGGATATATGTCATTTCAATACATTAAAAAACCATGGCAGAATTCAACACACAGAGAGAAACAAGATAAAGCAATACTTTAATATTATATCATACTATGTTATCTGAGACATTACTGTCGAATTATTTCTCCCATTAGAAACGGGGAGGCATATTATAGAGGAATTCTACATGCCTATGCTCTTCAATGATTTACACTGGTGGGACGTAGGAGAATCTGGGAAAGCAGGAAACCTAAACCTAATTAGCAGGCAGGTAGGCAGGCAAAGGCAATATCGGTGATAATTAGATTCATGAAGTTAGAGGCCAGATTTAGCGAGAATGATAAGCTAGTTTTACTCTCCTCAGTGCGCCATAGGCAATCAGTCTGTATCCAATGAGCATGATCCCCAGAGCAGCCACGTCAAAAAATTTGTTGTCATTGCCAATATGTTTTATGGCAGGAAAATCCATGATTCTGCAGCTTTTTCCCATTCCACAATCAAACATTTCATCAGGCGAGTACTGAACGACAATGAGAAGCCTGTAGCAGTAATAACTGAAGGAAACATATTTGAGCCATGCAATGAAAATTGGGATCTTCTGAACGTAATAGCCCCCGGCTAATAGGAATGTAAGCGTCGTAACAGAAGCTAGTGTTGTGGCTTGCTTCACGTCCATGAGCGCTGCGCCTAGTGCCAAGCCCAGGCCCTGGGAAACCAGGACGTTGTACAGTATGACGAGCAGTGTCAGTATGAATGTGGTGGCATCCCGTTTGAGGCCTCCCATCCAGTAGGTGATTATGACGAATATGGTAGGAAGCACTAGCTCCATTGGCAAGTCACCAATAGTTCTGGCTAGAAAATAAGATGAGAGCCTGTACATTCCGGATGAGCGTTCCTTTATCAGCATTGAACGCTC